>JAVTVY010022549.1:0-86748 GCA_036873755.1 Hanleya hanleyi | reverse complement strand
ATCCCTGTAACTGACACCGGGGCACGTTATACAACATACGGTATATATGTAGCTGTGTTCTTGAGGCAGTAGAAATTAGATGTCAGTACAGCATTTTATATATACTACACGTATCCTCATGATGTGTAATTGCGTCATTGTATATAGATTCAAGGTCTTGATTTAATATGTTACTGGGTCATTTTATACAGCTTCTCCATGTAACCGAGCTACTGGAGCATTTGATATAGCCTGCCCATGTAACTGAGTTACTGGGGCATTTTATACTGCCTATCCCTGTAACTGAGTTATGGGGCATTTTATATAGCCTCTCCATCATGTAACCGAGTTACTGGGGCATTTTGTATGGCCTCTCCACGTAAAGGAGTTACTGTGGCATTTTATATAGCGTCTACATGTAACTGAATTACTGCGACATTTTATATAGACTAGGTTTCATCACCAAATGTGTTAATAGGTTGTTTTATGTAGATTCTAGGTCTTGTAACATGTTACTGGGGCACTTTAATATAGCGTCACCATGTAACTGAGTTACTAGGATATTTCATCATGTTCATGTGAACTCACGACATGCACGAAGGCCTGTTGTTTGTTTTTCCTGAGGAATTTGCTTTTTGTGCTGACAGGTTACTTCAGTAATTATCATTACGAAACTTGCGCTGAATGTCAGCCAATAAGGGGCGAGCAACCAACTTATTGGATAATGACTTCCGGTTAGTCGGTGTGAACAAATATCCTGCAACTAGAGGCACAGTATTGAAAACTGCACTTTCTGAGGGAGTACACAGGATCGGATGCACATGCGCACCAGATGTGATATCCCTGAAGCTAGGCAATCAAACTACAGTAACGGTAACACAGGCGTATGGCGCAAGCGCAAAATCGAGTGTATCGAAAATTTGTATACACCTACCATCATGGACTTCTGGTACGGCAGCCACATTCTGGTACACATCTGTGGCCAAATTTTCTTCCCTCAGTAGCAGTGATATCATCCGGTGAAGTTATCAGTGTGTACGCATGACAGGAACTCGGTGAGGTACCTATACACTAACAGATGACGTCGTCAAAATGCCTCTGATTGGCCGACATTTGCCCACACTAAACCAGAAGTCATTTGTCCAAAAATAGGGTCAGTTTTCCGCTTTATCCCCCTCTGATTGGCCCTACAGATACTGCTGATTTTATGCTTTTCCTACTACTGGCAATTCCATTGGCTGATTAACTTGTGCAAATGAGATATTAACTCGTTCGCATGACTTGTTAACTTGTGCAAATAACTTATTAACGTGTGCGAATGACTTATAAATCGTGAGAATGGCAATAACTCGTTTGCATGACATATTATCTCATGCACATGAAATAATTGTGAATGGAAAATAAAACTTTCATGTCCCTTTTATGCTGCTGTACCGGGGTGATCGTGAAGGCTACAGGAAGAGTTACTCTCAATGAAGTTATGAGCGAGACCGTGTGAGATATTCAGTCATGAAAGCTGCGAAACAACATAATAAAATAATTGATCATGGTGGCTTTCAAAATACTGAAAAATCAAACAACCCTCAACATGTTATTTTCTGGAAGTTACACAGGCATTTGCAAAGAAAAGCCACCATGTGAAAGAGTGTGAGGGGAAATAACGCAATATCACCGGTGTACACAAATGGCAAGTTGGCAACCTAAAGAAATGTCAAAGATAGCTGTCCTCTTAGAGGCAGTTTTTGCACCCCTGTGGCAATTTGTCTTCGTTGTCAATAAATATACAAAATAACCATAATAAACTACATATTTTATGAAAGTGTACATCATAGGGATTCAAACTATATAATTTGTATAACCGATGTTGCTACTGTGTAGAAAATGTTCCAATTTTAAACAATTCAAATGAAACCAATAGCGCCCATTTTTCAATTGAAATTTCATGAAAACTGTTGATCTTGTTTCAACTTCGATGGTACATCTTGATAGGAGACAATTCAAACTAGTAAAGTTTATCTCATTTTTTTTTTAATTATTACCTGGTTTTATTTTCACAGCTATTTTACTAAAATAAATTGAAAAAACGTACTATTTCACAGGCGTTAGGTTTGTTTGTTGAATAATTAAAAAACTAAGTCAAACTTACAAAAAGTGAGATAATTTTTACTAGATCACCTTATAAGTAACAAGCATGCCAAATTTAAAAAGTGTAGCATGGATACTTTTCGAGAAATAAACGTTTAAATCTTGAATTCTGTACAAAAATAAACGGCTAGAAATTGGGCAAAATGTGTCCAGCAAAACATCTGATGAATTAGTCCTAATTATTTGCTTGTACTCTATTGTCAAATACATTTTTAATCTGTCTTATAGGACCTACTAGAATTCCTGTTTATTCTGAATAACTATAACCCTGAGTTTATTAGTCAAGGTGGTTTCAAGTCCAATTTCAACTTAACAAGCTGAGTAGCTAGCAAGTCCTCCGCCAAGTAGCCTGTTTGAGAGCATGCAGCATATACGCTTCCATTATCTCCTCAAATATAACTTGGAATGTGGATATGTGTATGTGGAAAGCAAAGTTTATCTGGAATTGTTGAGAATTTGAGGAGGTTTGGGAAGCAGTACCCGTAGCTCAAATCTCCGCATTCACACGGAGCTACACGGAATTTACACGGAACAACACGGAACTGCAAAATTTCCGTGTAAGCTGAATATATCCACACGGAGCTTCTCCGTGTTGACACGGAAGGACACGGAGTTTGTGGACTTTGATTATTTTTGACATGGATTGGACTTAGATTATTTTTCAATAATAGGATATACATTTATACAGGTCCAGGCCGTATTGGACATAGCAATGTAAGATAATGTACTACATATAAGAGAGCACAATTTCAATGGCATCAAATACAGCATTCCCCAATACAGCCAAATGCACTACATGTAAATGACATAACAAACAAATGAAAGTTCAATCAAGTTCTGTTTTAATTCAACTCTCAAGAATGCACTACATGTAAATGACATAACAAACAAATGAAAGTTCAATCAAGTTCTGTTTTAATTCAACTCTCAAGAATAGACATATTATACAAGTCAAAATCTTATGAACAAAAGTTATCTTATAGTTTCTCAAGCAGAACCTCACCAAACTAACATGAACCGTAATCAGTACTTATCATTTTCACTACGTATCCAAGGCTCAAAATATATGCTCGTTTCTCACTATTGTTATACTTTTGTTCTCATTAGTTCATTAATACTTTAAGGATTATCCTTTGAAAAAATATTACCTTACCTTTCTTTGGAGTAAAAAAAAAAACTCTAAATAAATCAAATTAATAAAATGATTACACCAGACCTCTGTCACATGGCTTTTGCAAAAGAAACAAAGTCCTTAAGTTAAACTGGAATAAGTTAAAGGAAACAAAACTATCCACAGTTTCTAACATGATGGATATTCGGCATGTTGTTGTTGTTGTATTCAACATTTGGATTTCCATTCAAAGTCGCGGGAGTTTTAGAGTCTTGTGAAATCAGCAGCAGTTTTAAACATTGATGTCGCCCAAGTATTCAAATATTTCTTTCTTCTGAGTCTTTGCTTTCGCAGTGATACTTTTTAGACAACATAGACTTGATCAGTTTAGTTACAGAGTTCACGCAAATATGAATCCACAAAGGCCAGATGAATTGCCGATTTGCAAAAAATTCGGAATCGAAACTCCAAAAATCCGGAAGCGGACTCCAAAATTAGAAGTATCGTGACAAGTTTAATTAAGACTAATTACTGTCCTTACAAACGACAAGAATTATTTTATTCTTCAGACAGTTCAGTATTCTAAGTGAGAATTGGTAGTATTCTCATGAAAGAAAAATAATTGATCCAGAGATCCGATTTTAGGTTGAAGTCCGAGTTTTTATACATACACTTCGAGCCGTTTATTTTTGGCGCGTAGCATTGAGAGGTTGGGGGAAGTCGCGGGAAGAGAGAGAGAGAGAGCAGACGCTAATTCAAAACAACTAAAATGATATTCTTGTCATTGAACAACAACATGATTCGTCGGTCGGTACATCCAAAACAGACACAATAACAACAGACTCTACCATCCGCCTGAGTGATGATACTGAATGAATTTCCCCTGCAAGAATAGCGCCAAATTTCGCTGTTTCAAAAGTTGTTGGCGGGTGTTCGTTGTACTTCTGTTCAGTTCTGGTTCAACCAGTATGTCGTAAATGGATGCTTTTAATTATACACTTGGTAGTCTGACAAACGTTTGGGCAACACTCTTACTGCCATTTGATGATGACGTGTGAATCATGTGTCCGAATACCCTACCCCAAAGGCCGCTGATGTGCGTCCGACGACATTCGACAACAACAACACATCTGGTAAGATTGTTCACTGTGATGTTCCGTGGTTGTCTTTCATGTTACTCATTGAAGTTCAAAAAACAACCAAGTTTAATTAAACCTGTGACTGTGTTTGTTAAGTTGAAAAATGTAAAACCACCACCTGAACATGCTCGTTCGTTCCTGACATTTCCACAACAAATTCTGCTCAAAAGAGGACACTGTACAACTATGGCATGTGTGGCAACTTCACCAAGAAATTCAGAAAAGCAAAATTGTGATCCTTGATAAACTATTAATTTCAATAATTGTTTAATATCCAAAAGATTCATTTGTGTAAAAATTTATATCCGAAATATGGGCAAAAACGTCAAAATATTAATTTTATATTTGATTTTATTTGTTTGCATTTTATTTTCAGGTAGGCCTATATCGGTGTACTGATTGTGGAACTGATATTGGGGAATTTCGGAAGAACAGCATGAAGAGGCACACTGGACACCCCTGCCCAGGTTGGAGTTGTGACACAAGACATACTGTCGATCCATAATTTTCAAAGAAGTAGCACTGTGCTGGAATTTACTGGAAAAAAACACGTTCACAAGGCATGGATCAATCCTTTCAGTGAACCGAGTGTTGACGAAATATTATTGGATGCCTAGGTGAAAGATTTTTTTTATAAAATCGTGACATGGTTATGTCACTGAACATGCTAAAGTGTGTTAACTATTCACAATTTAAAGAAATTGATAGTCTTCCCAGATCATGAGAGAGTTTGCTCCTATTATGCATTGGAGTTTCATATATCTAATTAAATATATTGCCAGGGCCAGACAGTGCAATAAACTTTGAAAAGCCCCACACCTCCTAAGTATTTACATACCGTCTCTTGTTTAGGACTCTGGATAACAGGTAGGAAAATATACAATACCATGCTGAGTCGATTATGCCACTCAAGTTTATAATAGTGATATTTCAACCTTTAAAATACCAAATTAAATATAATTCATATCACCTTCTTGTCTTGTTCTTCATATTCAAAACCTAACAAATTAACTTGTGTTTGTGATTATATGTGAGCTATCTGAGGAGCTGTGCCAGTGCATCACCCCAATATCTTCTTTCCATTCGTCCTCGTAAACCAGGCACCCAGGACTCGTGAGAGATGTTATTATACTTGGTTGGGTTACAAACTTAAATATTTGCACATTTTTGTGATTTTCGGATGTCAATCACATATGTACATGCAATATTGCAGCAACATGCTTGACTGGAATGCTGCTGCAATTTTAGCTTGTGGCGACTTGTTGCAGCAATATTGCCGCTATTGCAGCAACCTAATTTGCATAGGAAAAGATATTGCTGCAATATTGCTGCAACTAGTCACCAGAAGGCTTGTATTTTAATAAGGGCTGTGCAATATGCATAATTCTGTCATTTTTCAGTTTCCGTGTTCCACACGGAGATATTCCGTGTTCCACACGGAGATATTCCGTGTGACTCCGCATCAGGCCATCCTTAAAAATATGTTTGTTGGCTGTAACCCGACCCTACCTCAGGAAGTTGGGTCGGTAGGTAGGTAATTTTTTTTTTTTTTTTTAGATCAGGTTTTCCTTTTGGGGAGGCTGGAAGAGGTTAGTGTGATTTAGTTCAGATACTAAGCAGGTCATTTGAAATATTCTTTTTGTCTGGCAGCAAAATTATTTCAGTATAGAAAACTAGTTATCTTCAAGGTATAAAGCAAGATATTCTTAAATTCAGGCTTGTGTACCTGTTTTATTTCTTAGAAGACATCGACACCCTTGAACACATTCTTGACAATGACTAGTGACTAGCTGGTCAAAAAAAAAAAAAATAATACCACTACCAGACAAACTTTTGCCAAAATTGTGACAGGAAAGAAAAAAATCCTCTCAGTGTTATACAGAAGGTTGTTCATTATACCATTTGGAGCTGAGAAAATTACCTCAAATTAATCATTAACATCATGTTACTGCCCTTCCTCGTCGCAAATTTATGGTGTGCTTTTATTGAATACTTAGGTACTTCCTTTATTCAGATTAGAAATACATCGTAATTTAATTTACTGACAACAATGAGGCAAATACTAAGTTTCTAACCTGTGTCTTTTCGTGGAATTTAGTCCGAGGTGGAATTCTGACAAGCGTATTTGATGCCGACATCGGAACGTCAAAATTAAGCTGACGGCACCATCTAATTTGTCAAGACCGCTGAAGCCACCGACACTATATCCATGGCTTCATCGACATAGAGGGTTATAAAGTTTCCGTTAAACAACAAAGCAGTATAGATTTTCTGCATTTAGGCACACTGAAGTCTTCTCGGATAAAAGTAGAAATCCAAACATCGTTGTTGTTGTAACATCGCCAGTCTCAGAATCTGTCGGTGTACGGACCCACGTGGTGCATGGTGACAGTCCTAAACATCTACGTTCCAAGTCGATTCGCGACAGAGCTCTTTATGGCAGGTTTTAATAACCAACCTTTTTGAAATATTTTTCCCATCCTGTGTTGCTGTTGCCTCTCGATGTGTTTATTGTCCTCTCGTCCAAACCCAAACACAAAACAGAAGGGGGAACTTCCCGCCATATACACGTGGTCGACGAAAACTGCATTCTCCTACGGACTGGGCCATGGAGGATATGCCTTCAAAACGTGCGACATAAGCTCACATCGCGACTACTGGAGAATGAAATCCTGCTTGCTTTTGATAGGCGAACGTTTTACATACGTTTACACGAGCGAGGAGATAGGGGAGATAATTCTGACATTGCAAAATAAAATAAAAAGATGACCGGTCGGAAAATCGGCGAAAAAAGTTTCCAGTCGGCGGATTTTTGGACAGTCGGTCGGGTTACGCGCAACAAACTTATTTTTAAGGATGGCCTCATTCGGAGTTTTCTCCGTGTCAATATGCATATTTCAGTCATTTCTCAGTTTCCGTGTTCCTCCGCGTTCCTCCGTGTCATGCGGAGTTTTCTACACGTAGATTCCGTGTTGAATCGTCCCAATACTCCGCATGATTCCGCGTGGCCAATGCGGAGCCATGCGGAAATCAACTACACGGAGTTTACGCGTAGTTACGCGTAGATTCCGTGTGTCACGCGGAGATCTGATCTACGGGTAATGGGTAGTGTAACACTGGAATGTGAGTCTGTAGTTGGATTTGTGGATGGCGAGGTTTATAAATCAATGGGTGGAATAGATCAAGATGTTGCGTTCACAACACAGACGGGTACAATATGGGTGAGTGAAATCCAAGATGGTCAATGGCAGCCATCTTAGATTACATACTACCTCAATGAAAATCAATACCAATGGCTGTCTAACTGATGTGAAGCCCTCTCTCGAGTTTGAAGTTGATTGGTCGAATTGTTCTCGAGATATCGCGTTCACAAGATCTGGGACGGATGGAATCCAATATGGTCAATGGCAGCCATCTTGGATTCGGTACCTCTGTGAAAATCAATACCAATGGCCATCTGACTGATGTGAGGAACCTTCCCAAGCTTGAAGTTGATTGGTGGAATTGTTCTGGAGATATCGCGTTCACAAGATGTGGGACGAACAGAATCCAATATGATCCATGGCGGCCATCTTGGATTACATACCTCAGTGAAAATCAATACCAATGGCCGTCCAACTGATGTGAAGCACCTTCTCAAGTTTGAAGTCGACTGGTCGAATTGTTCGCAAGATATCGCGTTCACAAGATGTGGGATGAACAGAATGGTCTATGGAGGCCATCTAGGATTACGTACCTAAGTGAAAATCAATACTGGTGGCTGTCTAACTGATGTGAAGCACCTTTTCAAGTTTGAAGTCGATTGGTCGAATTGTTCTTGAGATATCGCGTTCACAAGATGTGGGACGGACAGAATCCAATATGGTCGATGGCGGCCATCTTGGATGACGTACCTCAGTGAAAATCAATACCAATGGCCGTCCAACTGATGTGAAGAAACTTCCCAAGTTTGAATTCGATTGGTTGAATTGTTCTTGCGATATTGCGTTCACAAGATGTGGGACGGACAGAATCCAATATGGTCGATGGCGGCCATCTTGGATTATGTACCTCAGTGAAAATCAATACCAATGGCCGTCTAACTGATGTAAAGCACCTTCTCAAGTTTGAAGTCGATTGGTCGAATTGTTCTCAAGATATCGCGTTCACAAGATGTGGGACGTCCGGACGGACCGACGGACGGACGACTAACATTTCCAATTCCTCACACCACTTCGTGGCGGAGGACAAAAAACTTAAACTTGTTTAGCTGAGAAAGGCTCACACTTCTGTTGATCACTTCAAGGCGGGTGTCTGAGCGAAGTTCCTGCGAGTCAATTAATAATACAATACACACTCAGGCAGCTATTATCTACTTGCAATAGACAGTCGTGTGAAAGATTAATCTCTTCCCAGCTGGATATCGGATCACCTGTGACAGGCCTCAATTTAACCAGTTAACCTCTCAACAGGTTGCCATGAAATCTACACTGGTAACCTATGGCAACCTATTGCATAATTATTAACCTATTGTCATATTATTAGTCAAAATCATGAGGACCTGAAAATAGGTTACCACTGTTTTTTATATGGCAACCTCCAGGCAATCTGAAAACAGGTTACCACCTTAAATTGAGGCCTGTGTAATGCAATCAGTTTAATTTTTCCAGTGCCTCAAGCACTAAATTTTTAATCCTAATATTGATGCGCTTCTAATTAGATATACCGGTGAATCCAGCTGGTTTTTAAACAGACGAAGCCATTAAATGTTATGGATATCGCAGCGATGAGACCGTTTAATCGACTCATAATGATCAGACAAAGCTGTTCTATTGGCGAGATGTGATTGAAAGTGTCTTACAATAGTAGCATAAAGAGGGTTTTTGATATGTGGAGGAACATTCAGGTTATAACCGATCATGAGGTACCCCTGTATGATAGTAGTTTAATACTTTTACTAGGTTTAGAGTGGACTGTATGTATGTTGGGTTTATAGGCTGTTTTTGGTCGAGTTTTGAATATTGTCAGTCATATACCTGTGAGAAGGATCAAACGCCAGAGCTTCAACACAAAATCTCACACCTAAAGTAGACACGCCATCGCCAAAACAAATAAAAACAGATCTACCATTTTTTATGACACCCTCATGGCGAGTGCATCAAAAAAACGCATCGCTTCTCAATTTACAAATACGGAAACGAACATTAATATACTTACGGACTAGCGAATGAATTAACAAATACTGAAGTGAACATTACTTTACCTTATCCAAATATAGATTTAGATAAGCGTTTATTCAGTGTTATTTTTCATAATGAATTGTTTTAAAATGAATCGGTTAACTATGATAAGAAGTTGTATTTTGGATTTTGAAAATTATATGCATGTATTGTCCACTTTAAGGGCTTTCAACACTTCTTGTGATACATGTACAACTTCATTAGATACTTTATTTTATTATTGTACTGGCTAGCCACTTTGTTGTTTATATACTCAAAGATGTCACTAATAGCTAACATTCCTAATGAATGAGCATAATAAAGATCAAAGTCTGCGTGGGTTGTATTGTCTCTTCTGTGGAGTTCAATAGTGTCGTGTCATAGGACCGGTGTCAGATTAGGGTGATCACAGAGATAATAGTCAACCATACATCATTGTTTGTGTGCTGTGTGTTAATCATTGGCAACCGGCCGGTGATCAAGGACGCTCACGGAGACAATAGTCAAGACTCTGTTGTTCAACAAAGAAATAAAACCTGACACATATTCTGGTAAGTGGAATGTAGAGAAGCATCCTGGATAATTCAATCCCTATTCTGGTATCACAAACAACATTTCGGAAAGTTTTAACACTGTGATGAAACGATTAACTGATTGTAAAGAAGGAAACGCTGACGTCATTGTTTTAAGTTTATACAATATTCAAAATTACTACTATTCGCAACTCATGCGCGGGCTTGCAGGAATCGGAAATTATGCTTTAAAATCTGAATTTCAGTACGCTTCTATTCCAACTGACAAAATAGTATTACCGACGCCATTATTACGGCCTGACAAAATTGTTGACCTCATAAAAACTGATACTGATGAAAAACTAGCAGAATCTAAAGGTACTGAACCAGTACTAATAACAGAAGACGAGACAAGTGACAATGACACGGAGGACGGTAAATCTGACGTTACTGAAGACAACACAGACGAGCTGAAGAAGACGAAGATGATGGAATCTACTACGGGGTTGAAAAACTTGAGTCAAATATCTCTAGCAAGACTTATTTTGGAAGAAAAAAAAAGTTATTTTTGTCGAAAAATTAAAAGTATTTATGGTCGACGGTGACACGGGAAATACCTGCGCCGTGAAGCTTTCCCCAAACCGTGGTGCCCTTGTCGATCAACTGTCCTTTATTGTTACCATATTTTGGCTGCAAAAATGTACATAGGTGACTCGGTAGTAGATTCTAGTAAAACTCGCTACATCAACCTCCGACAGCTTTTTAGAAATAGTAGAAAGAAAGCAGACAAAAAATCTGGCAGAAAACCACCCGACATTTACATAGATGCCGCACCAGACTCTATTGACAAAAAACCTCGACTTGACAATGCCGAAACAGATCCAAAGACGAAAACTAGATTACTCTTACTGGTGCTTTGACGAACAAAGACTAGATGACGGGTAATGCTATCGATCCTATTGTTATTGACGATTGATGGACTATGAGGACTTTAAAATGAACGGCACTTGACGAGAGACCGGCGCCCTGGGTTTGTGGACTTGGCATCAAACATAAGGACACAATAGACAACAACGGCTTAATATGCTCTGACATAATGAATGCGGGCCAATCCCCTATCAATTTCCTAACCAAGACGATCTTACCCCGACCAACAAATCTTCTGTACTAAATGAGGATGAGTCTTGGACATACAAAATTAAATTCAAACCTCTTTCGGCCCCATCCGCTTATTATTATTATTATTCAATAAAACAATTGAATCATATTTGTGTTTCATTCGCGTTTCATCAAATCAGTCGAAGCCTTCCTTTGTCTAGTCCGTAAGCATATCACTATTCATTTCCGTATTTGTAAATTGAGAAGTGATCCAGTTTTTCGATGCACCCGCCTTCCCGGGCTGCCGCCATTTTGATTTTCGGCAGTCGGTACGGCCGTGGAGTACTACATGTATATGCGATTCATGTGGCTTTAGGACTTTGTGGGTATATACAAATATATGAAATCGGTATAAATTTTCACAAGTAATACATCTAGGCATAAATTATCCCCTGCTAAGTCTTGTAACATGTTTTTACCGCCTTCCTTTCGGGAGGTCGCCTTCCCAACGGCCTTCCTTTAGCAGGAGCCCAGTTACATTTGTAAAACATAAGGAAGGATTACTTTAAAAAATATTCAAAATATTTTTCTTGTGTGGCGCTTTCCCTTTTTCAGGGCTCCCTAAATCCTGCAATTTGCAAAACAGAAGCTTTGTTTGGGGACAAAAATTGTATTTGGTTTAGGTGGGGATTGATTCACTTAAATGTTTTGCCCCAGGGGGTAGGGCATTGAAGCATTTCAATGATTTTCAATAATTATAAAGTCCCACTAAACCCCGTGGTTGGGGGGGGGGGGGAGGGTGCTTGTCTCCAGCATTTCTATGAAGAAAAGATCTATTTGTCACAGCTATGCCTATGGACCTGAATCGCGACAAAATGAATACATTCTCACCAGAATATAGCAGACAGAATATACTACACTGGCGATATGTGATGAATAAAATATCCGTGCGATCATACCCAGTCGTACCACTGACTGTTGTTGTTGTTGCACAATGCTTCAGAAAAATAATATTGATCAGTGTTGATAGCGCCTTGCTCCCACAAAATTAACTCCAACCAGTTATCGTACGCATGTAGGAATCATTAATATTTGTTTAGTCATGTATTGGCCTGTAATGTGGTACTGTACTTTCGATTTAAAACATTGAAAATATGTGCAACTTACACGGAAAGCATTCCTACACTACAGCACTACTGCATCGGCTGGCGGCTTGATTCCCACAAGGTTCAAGGTTCAAGGTTGTCTATTAGCTAATCAAAGCGCCCACAATGAGCAGTGAATCACAAATTTACAATCATCTATAAGTAATTAGCGAGCCATTAAATCTGAACAAACAGTCAAACAGTTAATGTCACTCCAACATACATGCTACAGTCACTTGTCGTAAATCGGGACAGTACGTAAATCGGGACACTTCCGGTATTTCCGCGTTGTTCTCGCGATCGAGGTCGTGATTTCGAATTATAAAGTCGCCAGCGTGGGTGATGTCGTCAGCTTTTGGATTCCCCGTGTTTTCTCGAGCGTGCGGTGAGTTTCACCCACAAAACTATACAGGTTTCAAGGGGGTGCTGTTTCGTGGTGCAGTCGAAAAAGTTTCCAAGTAAGGGCGATAACGTTTACCTCCCTTTATTCAAGCCTCAAACAAAAACCTTTCCGATACTTCTACATATCTTCAACCAAAATGTTTGTGTGTGGAATACTCGACAGAGGAAACCAAACTAGAACACTGTATCTCTGATAGGCGTAAATTATAGCCGAATCTTGCACAACATGCAAATTGACGTAAATCGGGACACTCCATTGAGAGTGACGATTTCACGTTTGGTTTGAGAACCGCGCATTTCTGTTGTTGGTAAGATTAGAAGTAGGCCTATGGATCCAAACTTTTATAATAGCTGGTTCCGAGGTATATTTTTGCATTTGTTAGCTATTTAGTTTCGTTGTTTGGCTATTTAGTGCGTCAGAACGAAATGAAGCAACAATAATTTTCTAAATTTAATTGCTGAAGACCACGGGGGGAGGGGGTGTGTGCGAAAGTCCTTATAATTTCTAAAACGGGAGAAAGATCAGATGTCCAGGCGGCATCAGTAAGATAATTATAATAAATAGTGTTTTGGGAACAGATGACGAACATGGCGGGATGTAGATATTATATATCTGAACTAAAATAGGCGAAGGTATAGGTCCTATCCATATACACGGAACAAAATTTAGAACAGATATTTTATACGAAAGAAAAGGGGCCCAAGAATAAATTTGTCAAAAGGATTATGATCTCTAAATCAATATGGTCCTCTCAAATCTTTTCTGTGAGAGAGAGAGGGGTAGAGCTGTGTTGGGGAGGGGGGTGAGCGAGAGACCTATTAAATGTATCAATAGCAGAATATATCGTTGGGGGAGGTATCCGGGGTCATAGACACAAACATCTTTAGGACTATATTCATGCGAAATTGACCTTCGTCATTATTACGTACTGGTATTGATTTTGGGGGAGGGGAGAGTTCTTGGAAAATTTCAACCAAAAATAACTCGAAAGTATTTGGTTTCCTGGATAAATTTAGGCCAGTATGGCTCCAGTTACAGTGTAACGAAAAGTATAGATAAAATATTGAAATTTCCTTCATAAATAAAACTTTTGGAGTGTCTCTTCTTTAGTAAAATAAGAATGCTTACATTTTCCTAGACAAAGCCCACATACCCG
The DNA here is from genome assembly GCA_036873755.1 of Hanleya hanleyi. NCBI lineage: Eukaryota > Metazoa > Mollusca > Polyplacophora > Lepidopleurida > Hanleyidae > Hanleya > Hanleya hanleyi. The sequence continues at coordinate 72,862 of JAVTVY010022549.1, read as the reverse complement.
GCTCATCAAATATCATTTTTCATTTTTTGTAACTAAATAAATTTAAAAAAGATTGCTTGATTAAGCAATAATGTCTCTATCGATATTTTTTTTTACTTTCAGGCCGATGGCACCCTTGCCGGCAAGGAAGGAAGGCCGTGATTTTAGGGTCCATTTCAGGGCCACTTGACATCGAGATACATTTCCATGATGACACTAAACAGGTTAAAACTTGGACTTGGAGAATATATGAAATAAAATTTGTGAAATAACGGATCATGAAATACAGTGTCTTGCTTTTCTTTTGTGGTATTTTATTGACCTCATGCAATAAATGAGATATATTTTGAAATATTCCCGCACTAGCAACCTGTTCATGCTAGCTCAATCATTAGTTCGTCGCACCACAAAGGGTACCTATACCTGCCTGTATCAGTTTATCCATTTAAAAAAATGTAATTTATTGTTTTCTATTCGACATGTTATTTGTCAAGGAACAGCTCACTGGAATCCATTTCGTGCTGAAGCTCATCTAATTTATCAACAATTATCGGCACCCCGCCGTCAGGTAAACTGTTCAACAAATCTCCATTATTACAGGATATTCCGGACTATTTAACAACTGATATTTAGTATTTCAGAGAAGTGTGTGTGTACATTTGTATCGATACCATCAAACTGTTACCATCCACGTGTTGATTCATTTTCCCGCCAAAACGAAAACAACGGGGTCAATATCCGGGTACCTTGTCTCTGTGCCAAACTGATATGCCTAAATGGTTCTCGTTTCCAACATAATATTATGGGCTTTGAGAACGTAATTACTTATTGGACAATTCAAATACACAAAAAAAAACAAGTCTGGTCAACTATAATAGCCCTAATCTCTACTTCCTTCCTTAGAAGATTTAATTGAAAGCAACGACAGCCATCAAAATACTGTGGAGAAAAATATATCTTGAATGTTTACTGAGAAGAGGGGGAGGGGGTCACTCAATCACTTATTTTTCAACAATGGCTATCCAACCCTCCTCTTTTTTCGTTCCAGGTTAAGTGACTCCTTTTCTCTTGTCTTAATTGTTTCTTCTTTTTTGTTGTATATTTTTCTGTCTTGTTTTTTCTCCATATCTTTATCAGGTCGTAGAAGATTTAATTAAAATCAACGACAGGCATCAAATGCTGCATGGAGAGGAAAATATAGCTCGAATGTTCGGTGCAGTGTTACTCTGTGATTTATTTTTCAAAAACAGCTATTTTTCTCCTGTCCTGTTTTTTCTTCGCCCTTCTTTCTTCTTCAGATTCAAATCAGGTGTGCTGAAGGTAAGTGCGTAGACGATGAAAGATGAACTGGTAGTGGCCAACCTCAACGAATTCCCAACTGGAAATAATATAAAAGGCCATCACTAAACAGTTGTGTTGATTAAGGACCTTTGGGAACTCTTAATATACGACGACTGTCCAGTGTGAATGACGGATCTGACGCATTTAATCATGGGTTGCACATTTTTATTCATTATTTGTTTTAATATATCACTATTTTCAACTGAATATAAATCGAATATGAAACATTTATCTTCAAATCTATAATATTGATTATTCGGAGTTATAATGTGCCTCGCCTTGTTTTTTGTTTTTGTTTTTGTTTTTGTGCTTTTTTTTTGTCGAGTGTTTTCACAAATCAAGTGATCCAGATGCCAGTTGTAAAGACGCAATTATATCATAACGTCGGAATTTTGTTCGTTTGCTTTGTATGATAAAAATTAACTAAGATGTATAGAGACTACCTGTGAACATTATTTTGTTCAGTTTTTTTTCAGATCTGTCGTTCATTTTCAGCCTATATATTTCCATTCTGCTTTTTCTTCAACTCGGATACAACCACAGTATGACTTGTTTATATGCTGCGAATTAAAATAGAAGTTATTTGTGTACACTGAAGCACATCACTTTTCCACTTCAACATTTCCCGATCAACTGTAATATTTCACGGGTCACCAACCACTTCCAGTATTCGTTAACTGTCACAATCAGAAGCAAATTACCCAGGAGGCGTTTTGACAGACAATTGCAAGGAAAATGTGGTTTTAAGAAGAATTCAAAATTATTATAGAATCCATGATAACATATACGCTGCAGGCAGCATGGAATTCGGTGGAGCTGTGACTTCTTCAGTGAAAGCCGTACAGCTTCGCCTGTCATATCCATTTCCCAGTATGCAATTTGTCCGTAAACATCACCATGTTGGCATCAATTAAATGTGATCAAATGGTTCTTATTCTTCTAAGCAAACATCTCGTGTTTTCTATATATTTCTTACGGATAGTCCAGGTGAAGTGACAAAAGAAGACCTGTCCAACATCCCGCTCTATGGAAAAGATTGTTGATTGCTCTGATCACATTTCTGTGCTATAATAAATATAAAAATCTGGGCTATAATGAAATTCCCTTCTCGTAAATAAAAACTGATAATTGTACAGAAAATAAGAACCTCAATAAGTCCCCTTAGAAAAAAAATGTTGAATGTCCGACATTTTCAGGGTGAGATTCTATATTCAATATATATATCTGACGAGCGTAATTATTGATAATAGCCCCACTGACGATATCGCTTATCAGTGAAAGAGCAAATGCATTAATTTTTCTTTTCTTCAATGTTCTCAGTTGGCTTTCGGAGTAAATTAAATAGAATTCCATGAGTTTTCGGGATCACGGTCGTGGGGTTGGAGTCACGTATGTTTGATGGAGCCGAAGCTCTGTGCGCTGACGGAGGCCAATCTCCATAGACTTGCAGAGTCGAATCTCCGTGGACTGAGATCCAGATTGTAATTACAAAAAATAATAGTTGAAAGGCTTTTAAATATGATTGGTCTCTCGGTGGTGCTAATCAAGATTATTTACCATTTCAATTTGCATATCAAAGAGGCTTGTTTTGAGTTTGGTAAACAATAACATACTCGGATTATACCATCTTGTTGTAAAAGGACCAAATTATTCTCAAAGGCTGTAGATATCATTCTAATTTGCTCATTTGTGTTGTGGACTTACAAATTCTCAGTATCCATGGCTGTCTTCGTACGTTACCGGGAAATTGGAGGGAGAATTCAATCTGTCATCTGTCGCTGACCACTAAGAATGATCATACATTTATTACTTACCTTAATTTGTAGGCAATGGTTAAAATAAAATGAATGCATACAATTAGTAAAATAATGGCAGGAAATATAAACGCATAAAATTAGCTTTCGCTAGCTCATGCATTAACACGATTTCGGAAATACTAAAATTGTAAATTGTAGTCGCAGCTCTTCGCATTTTCGGTGACTTGTATGTTTTCGGCCAACTTCCCTGATCCATCATTTTCGTGGAAGTCATTTGCTAACCGTAATTTATAAAAAGAACGAATTCGCCTGTAATATATCTTACCGGTAGATTCTATTCGATATCCCTCGCAATCTTTTGCCGATTCGCATTGTAAATTTTAATAAACATACGTATGTATAAAACGAAGGCTACTCGAGCCGTTCGAGGATTACTTGAATTACGTGTACATAAAAGATTTAATCGTTCGGGAACGGAATTGGGGAAATAATTCTTGCATTTAGAACAGTCGACCGGCTGCACGTATCGGTGCGAACGAGTTCGGCGTTCGGGCTTGTGACACCCTCCCTTACCTTTAAATCCCTTTTCCACTCCGGATCAGTTCCACAAATTTGTATTCCCCGCAGCCAGCACGCGAAATAGAAAATACGCGTGTGCAACATCAACATACAGGTACTAATTTGACTTTTATTCGATATCAAAACGAAATAATTTAACATGTCATAGTCGTAAACGATTAGATCTTTATGTTAAGTACGAAATGTTTATCTTGGAAGTCTTCATACTGTTCAAAATTCGCCGTTAACCACTGTCCCGATTTACGACAACTTGTCCCGATTTACGTCAATTTGCCAGCTTACTTCGGTTAGCGTTCCAACAAAAATCACTGCTCGTTGAAAAGAAATTTTAAGACAGTGCAGCACAAGGGATGTTAATAAATGTCATGGGAAGTTAAAATTATTCGTGAGAACAAAGTGCTTCTTTTAAACTACGAATCGCGAAAAGTGTCCCGATTTACGACAAGTGACTGTACATGTATGTCACAAGGCGGCGCTGTTTGCAGTTCGGAAACATTCTAGACTCGTACCTAGCCCCCAACTCACACGCACCGTTGAGCGATAGCGAATTGGGACTGGGTACGAGTCTAGAAGCAACCTCTCGACCCTGCGATTAAAGGGGGGTAACTGTGATAGCCTATATTTACTTCGCTCGACGATTTCGATGTGAAACGGGGTTGTGAGCTGAATTGTGGAAATGAATTGCCCATGCGCCAAACACATTTTTATGCTGCAAATATTGTGGGGCATTATGTATACCCCGTATTCCGATAAATGCCCCACAAGAAAGGTTTTAAAACGAAAAGTACCCCACACCAGGCTAATGTCTAAGTGTTAAAACGCATTTTTATATACAAATTGGACACTGGAGACGTACGTATTTACATGTACAATATAATGGAGTAGACAAAAGGTAAAACAGTTTGTTATAATCCGACAATGATATATACTACAGAATAAAAATTAAACAATTAGCTGCATTGCCATGAAGTTGAACATTAGCTGACAGTCCGTTGAGGCAGTATTGCTATATGCCGTGATAACATCGCAATATTATTTTGGTTCAAGGTGTCATATTTATTTTTTTTAAAATCCACACTAGAATGTATACGGCATGAAAAAGACAAAACAGACGAAAGTCCAATTTCAAATGTCAGTTGACGCTGTTTTACTTCACTTTTGACTCTTGAGTGTTCACAGTATAAACTTTGGTATTTTGTTCAGAAATTTCCGGCTGCACCGACGTAACACCTAAGGGAGTTTTTCGTATATTACCTTAATTATTCCTTTTGTAAGCCATGTAGTTTGATTTATATCGCCTAAACAGTTTGATTTATATCGCCTAAACAGATTTCAAATAAACTGAAATTGGTATGGGTGTTCTCACATGCTTTCATGCGTCACTTAACGATATCTGGCGTTGTGTGCGTTTGTGTACGGGGGGAGGGGGGGGGGGACTTTTCTCTTGCGCCCCGAAACGAGAAAATAGAGTTTTGAAATTTTGTGAATTCGTAGCTTATCCATTTCGAGCAAAAATGAATGAGTAAATTAAAATGGCAGCCATGTGTGGGCACATGTTATTTCACATCAGCTGATTGTTAGGTAATTTATCGTGTAGTTTTATGAAGAATATTGCATCGATAGAAGTCGAACGAAAATGCTTCTGGGGAAATGACGTCAATGTGACGTCAATATTGCGGCCATTTTTTTCACTCCAAAGCGCCCAAGCCAGATACCAAGGGTTAAAACATGACCATAGTTAAAATCACCACAGCCATAACAACTTGCCACATTGAGATAAGGTGGAGAAACCACCCGTTGTATTGTCACATCAGTGTTGTCCAGAATTCAGAGTCGAGAACCTCACGGTGATAGATGAAGCCTTCACTCGGTCGTGTTAAACGTGGCCTTGGTAATATGAAAGAATTGATAAAACAAGATAGACCCTATATCGTGTATATATGTAATCCGTGTTAGATGCTTATCATTCAAGGGAATTATATCTTTCGCCGTTCGACTCTCATTCCTTCCTCGCGGGACAGTGAGTGAGTGAGTAGGATTTAACGTCGTTTTCAACATTTTCCCAGTCATATCACGACGGTGCCCACAGTGTGCCAGAACGCGAGCGTGTCCCATTATCCTGGACACTGAGCAGCCCAGCCGGTAACATTCGCGTTTCACCAACTGGTGCCGATCGACAAGGAAATCGATGGTATAAATGTAACAAACAGTTTTCTACGGAAGCATAGAAAGGACATAAACCCAAAGATAAGTGTCCAGTGATAATGCAGAATTATCTCCAAGGCCGGTGTGATGGATAAGCATGTCCTGGTGATTAGTGTCCCTTTTTATATCCATTTTTATTACAACCAAGGACGGACACTTGCCCCCGATGTGGAGATAAGTGTCCTAGCTGAGTTAGAAGATAAGGGCCGGCCACTCTTAGCCACCGGATATTCTTAGCATTCACACCGGATCTACGGGAGAGATCAGCGAACCCTGGGATTCCACGTAAAAATAATGTGACATACACTATGTTCAGATGTATTTCAGGGAAAACGCATAGAACGCATAATCGTCCAATAAGAATGCAGAATTATCTCGGACAAAAACAATCGACCAATGAAAATGCAGAATTATCTTGGACAATTGTACCTCCAACACAAGAGAGCTCGCCGCTCAACTCAATGTATTATCTATAGTATTGAATACTGTAAGCTGGCCGCATACCACAAAGGTTAGACAGATAAGAGATATATTTTATTCTGGATATGGCTAAAGCAATAAACATTAGCTGAGAGATCAACATAAGAATCTAATAAATAAAATCTCTAATAAATAAAATCTTAAGTCCATTGTTATGACATCCATTAAGGCAATCAAAATATGATCAAATGTAACAGATACAAGCTGGAGCTCCCATCAATCTCAGTAAACTCAGATATAATATCACGGAATATTATATCTGAATCCAGCCGAATCTGAAACTACATTTGTAAGCCAATCAGGCGGCCAGCTTGTTGAAATCACGCCCACAGTAATTACACACGGTAGCACGTGGACTAATATATAAACATTATCGGTAAACAGTATTCAAATATGGCATCATTTCCAGACAGATCCGTGAAGATCAAAGAGTTTACTCCCGCCGAAAAGTCTGGCTTTGTTAGGGGGTAGAAAATATCAAAGGATTGTGCCGCGCGAGATGTTAATCTCCGTGAAGTAACCGTCAATCATTGTCAGAGGCAAAAGTCAGAAATTGTCGTGATTGGCTTATTATGAGATCTCGCGAGTTTTCATAGCGTTACGTCTAGATGGTATTCTCCTGATTTACCATCTTATCTTGGTTTACCTAGATTGGAGCTCCCATGTGTAGAACAATATCGAAACGTATTTCGAAGAAATGCTTCGCCCATGTCGAAGAGATGTTAAAAAGTAAAACATTTTTATAAATATTAGCTAACCAAATTATTTGGGAATACAATATAATGGAAAATATATTGAAAATATGGGGGTTTGAATTCTCCAAAAGTATTTTGCGATTGAATATTCATTATACTGGCCAGACATGTCAGATAGTCATGTAAACCTCTAAATAAAGTGCAGTGACTGTAATCCCCAGGAAACATATGTCTTTGAAATGTAAATGAGTGGAAGATTGCCTCCAACAAATTGGACTGATTGAAGCTTTTTTTCTGGGGTTTAAGAGACTTGAGTAATTGCATAACAATTGGGATCCGGATTTTTAGGTGGCATGCATTTACAAGCCCAATTTCTTGATTTCTCCAATTTTTTCAAAGTCTTTCCTTCAGCTTTGGAATAATATTTTCATTTGCGCATGGGTATGCTCCATCAACCTGGCAAGACCTTGTAACCCTGTCTGTGACTGAACATTGAGACTTTCTCCAACACAAGCATCACGAGCCCAAAATGCTGGGCAATTCTATTTGAACCGTTTGACATGGGCGTGAAATATTGTGCAAATATATTCTAGTATTACTGCTATAAATGATAAAAAATGACTTGTCAAGGTGAGGTTACAAGAATAGATGTCGTAACAAAGTCCCTTATAAATCAATATCAACGCTCTCCAATAACTGAACATTAATAAGCGTCAATCCTCCTGCCTCCCCCCCCCGTGTCCATAATCAAAGAATTTTTATTTTTAATATTTATAATCGAATTCCTTGAATCCACTCCGAGTCGATTTCTTGTGTAGAATTTATTTTATTATGCATGGCATTGACAGATACCTGTTCTCTTCTCTACGCTCCAGTTTGACGTCATATATATTTCTAGGTCAAACCACTCCAAATAACAGTCTCTTTTCAGGGAAAGGGAAGTTTAATTGTGTGATTTCATTGGTCGATTATCATGGGGTCCGAGATAATTCTGCATTCTCATTGGAAAACTATCTCGGGGTCCATGATAATTTCGAAAAAAAGAAATCCATGTCCCTTCTATGCTTCTCTATGGATAGATATCAATGAGAGGTTTTAAATGAATGAAGACACTAGACAGGTTGAATGACACATGCTTTCTTCGGACAACTGTTACAGTGTCAAATGTATTGTCATAAACCACGTGCTAAACCAACAAATTTACTTCCGTTTTTTTTATATCAGCTGACAATAATATTCAATGTTGATACATGTCTATTACATCTTTTATACATGTTGATACATCTTTTGGTCAGTCCTGAAAACGTAAAATCTGTTTTATAGCAACACAGAATATAGCATGAAAACAATGTTTCAAGGGTCACGTGATTCCATTAGCATATGGCGTGATGTGTTGTAAGAAGTGAACTGGTTAATCACGCTACCGCATGGTCTTGACGGAGCGTGTTTGGTTGGTTTGATATATGCTGAAGTCTGGTTGATTTATTTTGCGCTCAAGCATCCGTAACGCGTTTCGTAGTTGCGGCAGTTCGCCCCAGGGGCTCCACCGTGGAGACATTTGAAAGCTGTAGTGGGTCCAAACGTAAGCTTGTCGTACACCAAAGGACCAGAGGCCTCTCCAACCACTCTACACTCCATAAAGTCGATCGTTGTACCCTGTATATAGAAGGAATAATATTCATGACCATACTAGTAGAACAAAAGGGTGCTTGTTGATGATCCAATACAGATCCCTAACGATGATAGGCAAGATCAATGGGAAGAACAAAAGGTGTAAAAACACGTCTGAAAATTATTGTGCTGTCCACTGATTCTGCGTTCCGCATGGCTGACTTCAATCAGCGATCATATTTGATAAATGGGTGCGACTATATATTCGATTAACACATATAAATCTATATTTGAACGACTATAACTTTATTGCTCAAACAAGTTTTAAAACTGGATAAGGGAAATTATTGTACATTCTCAGCTTATATATCTCCTGCTGGCAGATATAAGCGAGTTTATAATAAAGGAAAATAAAGCTGTCGTACTAGAAATCCAGGAGATATTCATTGTAAGGGCATCCAATAAAACTGCACTAAGAGTTTTAGTATAGAAGGTAATGTTGGCGTATACACTGTGAAAAAAAAATGTGCTGTTTTTATCATAATCTGGCGCTAAAATGGCTTCAACACAAACATTTTATTTTGAAATCAACATATCAGTACAAAATTGTATCTTTTTCAACACCAATTCGTGTTAATTTTAACAAAATTTCTCTTATTTCCAATACAATTATGATGCTAAAATGACTTCAACGCAATTTTTTCGCACTGTACCATTCAAATGTATGGTATATGTATGATAAACGTGCAGGACAAAACCAATTGCAATGCACACACCATATATTTAACCTACAATTGAGCGTTATTCGCAAACATTGTGAATATAATGATTTGTGAAGTTTAAAGAGGTCGCTCAACCCACACCACATAAAAGATCTGACTGCGTATTATGTTAGGACTACTCCCTCCCGGATTCAGCATTTCTAAGGTGGCGATACGTGTATAAATGTTTAACTCTCTACATGCCAAAGTACCAATGATATCAGCAAAAAAAAGCTTGTCACAACGAGCTGCACTAGGAACATATAAATGCACACAAATTTAAAACAACTACACCAAATACTAGAGTCTAGTTCGTTATTCGATATTCAGCCGTCGTCCATTAAAGAATTTCCGCGTCCGTAATCCAAAGACCTAATTCATATAACAGCATTAGCAACACATTTAAAAATAGATCATGGTGCACATCAACATGAGCTTGTTTCCTGCAAGCGAGAAGCGGTCAACAGTTTCCAGTGATACCGAGAAGACATTCAAAAATATCGATTTCGTATCGCTCTTAATCCATAGAATTTTCGCTGTAAAGTCGTTATCTAGAGAATCTTGTGTCTCAGTCACGCTTTGATAGTGCCTGTTCATATGAACACCATGGTAATCTTGAAGTACATGGGTTTATACGGCCCCTGGCCCTGGGGGGAAGCAGAATTAGGCACAAGTTACTGAGATACATGAGAGGTAACATTTCGGAGTGTATCGCATCCCAAGAGCAGACATCGTTATCAGGTGCGCCGCGTATGTGGGCGGACATCCATGTCGTCACATGCGCCCGTGTCATACATATAGTAATATTAGACCAAAAGGTTCCAGAATCATAGCAAGGTTACTTCTTCATCAGCCAAAGTTTAACTCGGAAAATGTGATTGGTAATGGATAAAAGATTGTATGTATAGAACACCATCATATCTTTCTGACATCATTGGAAACTGTTGACCGCTTCTCGCTTGTAGGACATCATCTTGTGCTTTCTTTTAATTATTTTTATTTCATACACATTTGGAATTAGTGCTAATTGTCATACGAAACAGGTCTTTTCGATTATTGAAGCGGAAATTCTTTACAGACTACGGTTGGATATTTAATGCCTGATCTGACGCTCGCTACGAATACAATTTATATTATTACACAGGGGAGACTACTCTGTTCATTCTTCATCATTCTATTCTGGGTGACATCGGTCAGTAAATTACAGAAATAATTCATCAAAAGTTTGAATCTAAAAAATAACAACTACGGTCTCCTAATGGGCACCACAGGGCTCTATATTTCCCTCTAATGGGCAGTACAGGACCCAATGTTACCCACAATACCCAGACGTCTTTTCTAGAAGTGATCTTCTTGCCCCAAAGGATGACAATGACAAATATGATGATTTCTCCTGGGAAAATTCGATTTAAAAATCACAGAAACTGTTGATCAAACTTTTAAACGCGGAAAGGGTTCCCTATTGAGCCCCATGCTCCCTGATGGATTTCATTGGGTCCCCTATTGCCCCGAGCTCATGTCAACCCCTTAGGAAAACCTTCATCTTGTCGCCAACGATGAATATGTCCAATTTGGTGCTTTGTCCTCCCGGTTACGAGCTTTATGAAACTATATCTTGAACGAAAACGGACGATCTGAATGGACATATAAACTGTAAAACCGGAGTACATCACAAATAATGTGACCTACCCTCAACACTTCTTAGAATGGTCGATCAACCGAAACAGACTCTCGTGTAATTTCTTCCAACAGCTCATTCTCGCTTGTACCACAAGTGGTGAAGAACTAAATTTTCAGAACTATTTTCCATCATATCAGATAGATTTCAGAGATACATGATGACGATCTAAGCGCAACTTGGGCCGTTTTAAGCGATTAGGATTTTATGTATCATCTGTGGAGTAAGGTAGGAGTGCTGATACGAGTGATTGGACCTACTCAGAGGGTCTGTGGAGTAGGATAGGAGCAACCACCTCGCTGGGGGTCTAATAATACCCCAGCCACCAGTCAGATTTTTGGACAGGATTCCCGGCCGCGCGCACATCGTCGGAAGTGACATCATATATAGTAAAATAGATGTTTGCGGAACATTTCGATTACTTTTCAAGTCTGCATAACACCTCTGCTGACCAAGCGTTAACAAGAATTATCTGAGGATTATTTCCCCTGTTTATCTGAACAGAGCATCTGAAAAGTAGTTCGCTCATGTGCAAAACTGAAGGAGTTGTTCGGCCGCCTATACGTCATACCAACGTAGTAATGGTCAACTTCCGCTATTGGAGGCAGTGATGTTAATGAGTCTGTGAAATGGGGCATGCGCTATGGGGAAGATGGGGTAGCAGAGCTGATACGAGTGGTAGGCCTACTAGAGAGTTTTTGAAGTAGGGTAGGAGAGCTGATACGGGTGGTACGGCCTACTCAGAGGGTCTGTGGAGTAGGGTAGGAGAGCTGATACGGGTGGTACGGCCTACTCAGAGGGTCTGTGGAGTAGGGTAGGAGAGCTGATACGAGTGGCCTACTCAGAGGGTTTGTGAAGTAGGGTAGGAGTGCTGATTAGCTACAACATGTAACCTAGTGATGACGTTTATATATTGACCTTATATTGTCACTAGGTTACAAACCGCTCCATACCACATTTGTCTTTTATTTTCCGTATGGTATAAAGAATCAAGTTACGGCCACATACATGCCACATCGCATTTCAGCCAGTTTTTCCAGCAGCTCCCGCTTCGATCTGCAATTTGTCTTCCATGTTTCTTTTCGAAATGAACTGCGCATGCGCCAATGCCGTGACCTTTGTAAAACCGGAAAGCGTGGTAGCAGACGATTTTTAACTTGTCAAAGTTAAGCATGGATAATTGCATTAATTGTAACAAACCCTTTTGTCAAGGGACATAAGGGCTACAATAGAGTGTCGTTAAAATCTCTCACATCTCCTAAAACAGTGAGAAAGTTTTACAAAGGTCACAGCATTGGCGCATGCGCAGTTCATTTCGAAAAGAAACATGGAAGACAAATTGCAGATCGAAGCGGGAGCTGCTGGAAAAACTGGCTGAAATGCGATGAAATCGGCAGCGGATTTTGCGGGCAGTGTGTCACCGCTATTCGAAATGATACCATCTACCAAGAAATGATAGGTATGTGGCCGTAACTTGATTCTTTATACCATACGGAAAATAAAAGACAAATGTGGTATGGAGCGGTTTGTAACCTAGTGACAATATAAGGTCAATATATAAACGTCATCACTAGGTTACATGTTGTAGCTACTGGTGAATGTGCCTGCTCGTGAATGTACGTTGGCCAGTACCTTTGCCATAGCTCGTTAAACAGTTTTTATTTCAGAAAAAGACACACGACTGTCGATCAGCGGAAGGTGACAGCTATAAATTTTTATGACAGACACGCATCTCGATAGGACGAACTCCCGCAGATATCCTACTTTGGAGTAATTCATGTGTGCATGATTGCGCAGTACGCGGCTACGTCACATCCGGGTCTCCTCGTGAATATTGGCTCTCCTCTTGAACGGTCCCTTGGTGAATGTTGGCTGGCAGCTGCTACTCCAATCTCCTGGCTTCGATTGCATATACCTTTCCATTCACCAAGCCTCGATCCGTTTTCCGCTTTTTACAAACCGCTCCAAATCTAATCTCACCCACAGGCAACAAAAATGTAATGAGCTGTTACATTATTATGCGCGCGGTGTATTACGCGAAGCATGTCGCATAATTTAGTTTCTAACTATGCAGTTATGTCAACCATGCCATTATATATTTCAATTATGACATCAGTACGGTACTATTTAAGATAAACGCAAAGGAAGTCTTTTTGGGTAGAGCAGTTTTACAAAATTTACAGAGCTGTGATGCAGCTTAGCAACACAATGGCGGAATTTTCATTGAAAAAATGACGGGGATGGGAGGGGTAGGTATCTATGACTACAACCTGAAAATAGAACCGGTACGTTCTTTCATTCAAGCATTATCCATCACGCGCTGGTGATCCATGCCAATCAAAACGACAAACCAATGGAATATCATCGAATCAAACGAACTGTTCCTTCCGTTCTACATTTTTACTACGGTGGGGCAGAGATCATTCCTGCAGCCGTTTAGACGAAAGGTATTTGCAATCGAAGCCAGGAGATTGATACCTTTCGTCTAAACGGCTGCAGGAATGATCTCTGCCCCACCGTAATAAAAATGTAGAACGGAAGGAACAGTTCGTATGATTCGATGATATTCCATTGGTTTGGCGTTTTGATTGGCATGGATCACCAGCGCGTGAAGGATAATGCATGAATGAAAGAACGTACCGGTTCTATTTTCAGGTTGTAGTCATAGATACCTACCCCTCCCATCCACGTCATTTTTTCAATGAAAAGTCCGCCATTGTGTTGCTAAGCCGCGTCACAGCTCTGTAAATTTTGTAAAACTGCTCTATCCAAAAAGAGTTCGTCTGCGTTTGTCTTGATATAATACCGTACTGATGTTATTCATGACATAATTGAAATGTATAATGGCATGGTTGACATAACTGCACAGTTAGAAACTAAATTATGTGACATGTTTCGCGTAATACACTGCGCGCATAATAATGTAACAGCTCATCACATTTTTGTTGCCTGTGGGTGAGATTAGATTTGGAGCTGTTTGTAAAAAGCGGAAAACGGATCGAGGCTTGGTGAATGCTGCTACTCGTACACTTCGCCATCCATCTTACCGCGATGGTTACAGGTTGGTAACCATGTTTCGGACGAGCACGAAAATGTCGACTTCATAAACTTTGGGTCGGCGTATTCGACTGAAATTTTTTGAATTCGACTGATAAAACGGAAACTCGGTAGGTTATTTGTTGATAGCTCGCTTAATACTTGTTCGATTCTGACAATCCAAACTTTCCGGAGTAGCTGAAGAGATTCTCTTTTCAAAAATATATAGTTTGATGACAAAAGTATTTTTATTTTTGATATATTGGGCAACTGAAAAAATCGTGTCGACTTCGCTGAATTTTTTTCTGGACCGACCGACATGCGGTTTTTCTTGTCCGGAAAATTATTGCGTGAACTGACTGCAATACTTTTAGGTTTCCGGAATGCTCTACTTTTATACGAATAAAATGATATAAAATGTATGCATGTACCTTCTACCGTTTTCCGTAAAAGGGTTCGCTGAAAAAACCCGATTGAAAATCAAGACATTTTCAGCTGAATCGGCCGTAAAACGGATTACTGAAGCGAATTAAAAACTCGGATTTGAAGATGGACTTCAGAAGATTCCGAAAATCCGGAATAAGGATCGCGGGTAAGTTTATAGGAAGATTGGTTATGTCGGTAGGTCATAAGTGTCGAATTAAATTTTATAAGCATAGTCTGCACAAAAAATATCCTATTTTTCAAATAAATGAATGTTTCTCATGTAATAACTTAATGTAAATGTTTGTCATGTAAATGTAAATGGAAATAGTATTTTTCTATGGTATAAATATAATTTTGAATTGATCATTAATTTTAAATACATATATTTTTATGCATGTACCTTCTTGTACCTGAAAAATGACCAGGAATATACATATTTTGTTCTCAGTAATTATTATAATTTATATGAACTAAAATGAATTCTATCATTGTGAGTTTTGTTCACTTACTGACTTTTTGATATCTCACAGCCCAGACGGGTGAACAGTTAATTAAGTTTTAATCCCATGCAATTAATCCCTAACCGCTAACCCGTTACCACACTTGCCGAGAGTGACGATCGTTAAAAGATTATGTGAACAGAATAGGTAATCAGATTAGGGCCATCAGATTAACCATTCCAATAGTGAGCAGTTATTCGACTTTTCTGTATATAAGGGCAGCATATCTTCAATTTTTTCAGAAGAATATGATCCTTTGACTTTCACGGAATATAGGACGTAGACCTGCCGCCCTGTACACCGATACACACTCCAAGCAATTGTTACAGGAACCCACCCTGTTCCCAAGGGCGTCGTTAGTGAAGCCGATCCGAAAAATCCTGAAGATGCCCTTGGTTCTCCCAGTTTTTTCTGGACGGCTTTGTGCGTACAAAGGGGTACCAAGACAAAGGAATCATACACGCGATTACAGAGAACTCATATTTACCAGTATAATTTAACCAAAAACCAAAAAGAGACTTAAGAACTTGTACATATAGCGATTCTTATTTACTTCTATTTATATCTCCTACTAATCTCTCATTGTTATTTATTATTTATCTATTTATTTATTTATATATTTAGCGCTGGAAAAGATATTCAATAAACAAAGTAATGTACCGCGAAATTCGAATAAAACATTGAGTTGATGGGCCGCGAAATCCGAATGGGAAGCGGCCCTTAAACTACAATTTCAATCAATTTTTTCAGACATTCAGGATGTAGACCTGCCATCCTGTACCCCAATACCCACTCAGTATGGCTAAAAAGGTCAAAGTTGAAAAGGACATAGTTTCTGAGGTAATGGTTGATTCTAGTGTATATTTATTAGACAGTTTGAAATCAGGGAATCCGTTGACAACTTCCCTTGAGATTCAACTTTCTGCAGCTCATGGGAAAAGTGGCGAAAAATTACTGTTACAATTCCAAGTGTTCAGCAACAAGACAATGGGTCGGATTGTGGATTGTTTGCTATAGCTAACTTAGTTGAGTTCTGTTTTTACGGTTACCTTGGTAAGACTACTTTGACTTTCAATCCACATACTCTAAGAAAACATTGACTTCAGTGTTTAGAAGATGGAAAAATGTCACCATTCCCACGGATTTCCGGAACAAAGGACCAATTAGTGTGTGAACAGTGTTCCAAAATCATTTTTTTTACTTGTCAAAATTGTTTTTACTTCATTTTATCAATTAAATGTATTATCAATTAGTAAATTTATATTAATAAAAAATCCAAGAACAAAAATTACTGAGAACAAAATATGTATATTCCTGGTCAGTTTTCATTTCGATTATAAAAATATATGTATTTAAAATTAATGATCAATTCAGTATTTTCACTATTTCCATTTACATTAAGTTATTATATGACAAGCATTCAATTATTTGAAAAATAGGATATTTTTTGTGCAAACTATGGTTTTTAAATTTAATTCGACACTTACGACCAACCGATATAACCAATCTTCCCATAAACTTACCCGCGATCCTGATTCCGGATTTTCGGAACCTTCTGAAGTCCGTCTTCAAATCCGAGTTTTTAATTCGCTCCAGTCACGCCGATCCGGCTGAAAATGTCTTGATTTTCAATCATTTTTTTTCAGCGAACCTTTTTACGGAAAACGGTAGAAGGTACATGCATAAATTTTATATCATTTTATTCGTAAGAAAGTACAGCGTTCCGGAAACCTAAAAGTATTTCAGTCAGTCCACGGAATAATTTTCCGGACAAGAAAAACCGCATGTCGGTCGGTCCAGAAAAAATTTCAGCGAAGTCGACACGATTTTTTCAGTTGCCCACTATCTCAAAAATATGTCATTTATGAAAAGAGAATCTCTTCAGCTACTCCGGAAACTTTACATTGTCAGAATCGAACCAGTATTAAGCGAGCTATCAACAAATAACCTACCGAGTTTCCGTTTTTTCAGTCGAATTCAAATAATTTCAGTCGATTATCTGATCCCAAACTTTTTAGTTCCCGGGGCACACCAAAACATGAACCAGTGAACCGGATACTCATCAGAATAATATCAGTCGACCGTATTACGAAATAAACCCACGTGGGTGAAAATGGCGGATTCTGGCGGTAAGCATGGTCCAGCTAAAACATTGAAAAGATTGCATTAATATTCATGCAGTTATACTGAGTGTCGGTAGATTTCGTACGTGTTCCCAGTTTTGGCTCATTTCAGAGTCAAAATGATTTGTGAAACCAGAGTTTGCTGTTGAACAATGCTTTTGGAAGCGAGCGACTGATCGAGCACGTGGTCGACATCTGCGAGCTAACAACAACAACATAATTTTGAATCCGTCTCTACGTCTTTCCAACGGGGAAAGGATTTATTTTCTCGACCACATGACGTGTCTCGACAAACCAATAATGCTGATTAATAAAACAATGTTGATTAATTGTTGTTGAATCGATATAGTCGAGATCGCAATCTAGCGGGCACCCTAATTACAGACCGACAGACCAATACAGACCGATACTTATAAAGGTCAGACCGATACTAAAAACATACAGACCGATACCTATGTATCATAGATTATGACTTCTAGAATACATAATTGGTACTTTGTGGGATTTTCTCATAAAAAACGATTGTTTATAGCGCAATACGGTATATCGCGATTAGCTGCGCCCGTTACGTTAGGAAGCGCGTCGCACGGCCGAATCGCACGGTCAATTCGCCCGCCAGACTCGCCCAGCGCGCTGACCCGATTCACCCGGCAGTAGTATATAAAGAGCAAACTGTGGTAAGTAATTGACCATAAACACACCTACAGAATTACGGAGCTCGGTCCGACTCGACATTGTCTACAGCCCTAAATTCTTCTGATATATTACACATACTTGATATTATAGGAGCATATTGAGCACGAATAAAGTTGAATGCAGACAAGTGTTTCGGGTTTATTCGAGTTATTTTAGTAAAATAACTACACGTCAACCCTCATCAGGAGTCCAACGTATCAATTCACAATATTTTTTATTTCTTTCGAATTCTTTCCCCTTCTGTATGCAATTACTGGATTTTACCAGACTTTCGTTGTGCGTGATTAGGAAGATTTGATAAAATGCCAATATTTCAACAGGATTTTCCTTATATATTTCATCGCTGGATGGTAGGTGGGGATGAAACGGATGGGTCTATTCATTAGGCTTTTTACTTTATTTTTTCTCCCCGTTTCTGCCCGAAATGTGAAATAGGAATAAACTGCGATGATGGGCCGTGAACAAAAAGTTCAAACTTATTTTCTCAATGCTTGTTTAGCATACTCAGTCCTTTCCATGAAAGGCGAGCGATCGCTCTCGGTCTCGCCCACACACGCCCCGAGCTCCAGGCGTCCGATTTGTCGCTCGCCCATTTCGGCCGCTAAAATCCAGCATTGGATAAACTTTTTGTTAAGCGTCTCGGCATCGCCTCGCTTGCTTGTGTTTGCGCGCTTGCGTTCGAAGTGAAAACGGAAGTACATTTGGGAAATTCTGCAGAACATGCGCAGTCGATATAAAGTGACAACCAAAGGTATTTATGTAAAGTCGAACGCAATTGGTGTTGCGACTGGTTATATTTTTGTACGGACACATTAATTGGTCCGTGGTGCAGTGAAATTTTTTCTCTCTCGCCACGTGCTCTGTAGCCTTGACAACAAGCGTGTGCTTGGTCTTCAGTTCAGCCATGTTTTTCACTGTGACACCCGAGGTGGTTTTTGCTGTCTTCTTGGTTTTTTTCGGAATAAATATGGCAGAAAGCATTCTTACAAAAGGGAACAGAGTTGAAATTAAGACTTTCAAATACTGGGGGAACTGCCGTACAGACAAATATTGGATTCAATACTGAGCAAACGGATGACGGCCGAGGTTATAGCTTAATGAGCTTTATTACTGTCTGACGGAACGTCGTTTTCGTGGATTTATCAGTTAATATAACACATTTGCTCTCGAACTCACAATATATTCCAAACTTTTATCTTTCTTTGTGATCAAAAATATTTCCCTGACATGAGAAATTGTTTAAAAAAAATCTCCAAAGCTTGTTCGTCCGAGCAAGTGGATGTTGTATACCCGATCATATTGACGACCGGGCAAGTCCATTTTTCTCCCATAGGAGCCGGAGAGTTTTTGAGTGCTGATGTTTCAGTGTGAATATGCGGGATGAGTTACTTCCCCTAGCGCAC
Organism: Hanleya hanleyi; assembly: GCA_036873755.1. Classification (NCBI taxonomy): domain Eukaryota; kingdom Metazoa; phylum Mollusca; class Polyplacophora; order Lepidopleurida; family Hanleyidae; genus Hanleya; species Hanleya hanleyi. The sequence goes on along the minus strand of JAVTVY010022549.1, from coordinate 53,592 downwards.
TGCCTCTCCTATGGGTGAAAATGGACTTGCCCAGTTGGTTTCACAGCAAGATATGTCGGTTGCTTGGACGCTTGGGCTTTGGAGATTTTATTAACAATTTCTCATGTCGGGGAAATATTTTTATGACAAATAATTACACAGATAGAGTTTAGAATATTGTGTGAGTTTCAAAAGCTAATTGTGTTATATTAACTGATAAATCCACGAAAATGACTTTGCGTTGTAATGTGAGACAGACAGTAGTTTCTCCAGCAGTACAATATTTGGCATCACTCACCCTACACGAGTGATAGCTCTCCCAAACATTTTTAGGCGAGTGATTGATAGGAGAGCGATAGCTCGCCCATGCCATTTTAGGGGACTGATTCGTAACTCTCCCAAGATTTGCTCATGTCAAGGACTGATACTATTGTCCACATGTTCATTCCCACCATATAAAATGTTTTGGAATAAATAAAATGGGAACGATTTGTTTGAATTATTGTTCCAATATGCCATTCTCCGCCCATAAATATAGATTTATATGCAAGGTGCTGGGCGACCCAGGCGGGCGAATCGGCTGTGTGCCGCTCCCCGTAAGGCCTAGCGGGAAGCTGATTGCCACACTGTTTTACGCTTTCAGCAGCTGTTTTCACGAGAAAATACCACAAATCACCAATTATGTCTTCTAGAGGCCGTAATCTTTTATATATAGGTATCGGTCTGTATGTTTTTAGTATCGGTCTGCCCTTTATAAGTATCGGTCTGTGCCGGTTTGTATTTAGTGCGACCCCAATCTAGCCCCAGATTCACTTTAGCTGCGAAAGTGACCTCTGGCCTGGTGAATTTCTGGGAGCGGAAACGTCGCACCTGTTTGTTTACTTTCTTATTTGTTCTACTTTTTATACGCCCGCCCAAAAGGCGGACGTATTATGTGATGGCGGTTTCCGTCCGTCTGTCCGTCCATCCGTCCGTCCGTCCGTCCATCCGTCCGTCCGTCCGTCTGTCCGTCCCCCGTGTCCGGTCTATATCTGGAACAGTTTTCTATTTACAGTTCCAATTTTTGGTGAGTGGATACCCTACGGGGAGACGATGTGTCGTGTACCAAAATGAAGGTCGAGGTCACAGGTCAAAGGTCACGGGCCTAAAAAACAGGAAATCACTGAAGTGTTCGTGTCCGGTCTATATCTGTGAACGTTTTCTATCCACAGTTGCAATTTTTTGTGAGTGGATACGCCAGGTGGAGACGATGTGTCGCGTACCAAAATTGAGGTCGAGGTCAGAGGTCAAGGTCACTGTTGCCAAAAATCAGGAAATCATTGATCGTTGACAGTTTTCTATCTACAGTTCTAATTTTTGGTGAGTGGATGCCCTAGGGGAGGGACGATGTGTTGCATATTAAATGTAGGTCAAGGTCAGAGGTCAAAGGTCAGTGTGATCGAAAAATCAGGAAATCATTAAAAAATTTCTAATTTTTTGTGAGTGGATTTAATAGGCGGAAATGAAGTGATGCATACCAAAAATTAGGTCAAGGTCAAAGGTCACTGACCCCAAAATTAGGAATTTTTTAGAAATAACGCTTTTTGTGTCAGTAGATACATTAGAGGGACACAATGTGTCACATACCAAAATGTAGGTCAAGGTCAAAGGTCAAGGTCACTGTGACCCCAAAATCGTGAAATTGTTAAAAATCATGATTTTTTTTGTGTCCATTGAGAAATTGAGGGGAGACGGTTTGTCATGTACCAAAATTTAGGCCAAGGTCAAGGTCAAGGTCACTGTGACCCCAAAATCAGGAAATTATTAAAACTCATGATTTTTTTGTGTGCATTGATAGATTGAGAGAAGATGATGTGTTGTGTACCAAAATTGAGGTCAAGGTCAAAGATCAAGGTCACTGTGACCCCAAAATCAAGAAATCATTATCATTAAAAGTCACATTTTCTTATGCCTGTTGAAGACGAGGTCGTGTAATGCGATGTTGCGTTCTGTCCATTCATTCATTAACATTTGTTACCCCTAGCCCATAGGGCTGTGGAGTTTTGTTGTTGCCATGTACGTACGTACGTCCGTCCGTCCGTCAACATGTTCTTGTCCGCTGAATATCTGTAGATCTATGAAGTCGGGCCCGACCAAACTTGGTGAGAGCTTCCTGAATGTTGACTGATTAAATGATTAGATTTTCAGGTGGCTATGATGATTTCATGATTTTTAATTATTTTTTTTTATTATTTATTGATGGCTCAGCTTTTGCACTGCTATCTATGCCCATCAACATGTTCTTGTCCGCTGAATATCTGTAGATCCATCAAGTCGGGCCTGACGAAACTTTGGTGAGAGCTTCCTGAATGTTGACTGATGAAATGATTAGATTTTCAGATGGTTATAATTATTTCATGATTTTTTATTTTTTTATTATTTATTGATGGCTTAGCTTTTGCACTATTATCTATGCCCATCGGGAACCCTTGGTTGCATGTTTCATTGTGAATTTTGAAGGTTCCCTGATACAAGAAAGATTCTCATTGAATGAAGGACAACATTTTTCTTTAATTTTCCTATTAAATCATTCTATTCTACATCATATGTTTTATCCTAAAACTTTTGCATGAACCATATTTGTGTCCACACATTTAACTGGTACAACATTTTTATCAATTTTTGTCACCAAACATGTTACTGTACCTTGGAAATTATTTAAAACGAGTGATTAGGAGAGCCATTTTTAGCCTGACTGGGCAATTTTGAACCAGTTTGTATACCTGAAGTTTATGCCCCCCCCCCCCCAAATGATAAGGGTGGGCCTGTGTCAATCAGTGTGTTTACTTGTAATCACACTTGTGCAATGCATAAATTGCCACTGATAAAGCTACACTTTCTTGCATGCTGTAATCTCAGCACACCACTCGCATGAAACCTATGTCTCTTTTATATGGTGTCCAGGGATTTTTTTCAGGTTCCGATCCCAAACTCCCAGTTCCTTTTCGTAATTCATTATTGAGGGTCCAATTTTTTAAAGTGAATTTCGGCGCAAATAGCCTGTGATCACTCACAAAACAGAGGTTTATTAACATGAAATTCAATACCCAGCTATGCAATCGGATCGATATTGAGGATCCCAGAGGCTTTTTCTAGTATTTCCTTCAGAAATCCTTTCAAATTGAACAACAACAACACTTTCGTTTTTTGTTTCATTTGAGTTTTGGGCACCCATATGTTTTCCGAAACTAAGTTGGCTCTAGATGCAGCCCTGATCCTACTTGACTAAAAAAAAAACAGGCTCAGGGGTCCACGCACCTTTTAGGTGCTTGCCTGCAATTCATGTTGTCCATGCGATAGCTCTAGTTTCAAGGTATGGATTGGTACCAAACTTATACCTTACTCGCATGGCAAAGTGGAGCCATACATATGACATCAATTTGTCAAAGGTCTAGGTTGCAGTCCCCCAAAACTGAATCAAGCTTAGCTGACTAAATGTGTTGGAATATTGTTGGAATATTCGAAGTTCTTTCCCCTGCATTTATATGGTATTGCCCTGTGAAGTGGTCTCCCATGTTTGAAACGCTTCATTTGGTTAAACTGTTGTGAAATAAAAACTATACATTTACTAATTTAACGGGGAGAGGAATCCTTTATGAACTTCACACCTGTTTATTAACTCAAGAACAAAGGTTTACTTCATCACTTTCTTCTTCCTTCATGAAAAATTCTCTCGTCTGAAAGGAATCCATTTGCAGGAAAACTATTATTTTCTTGTGTTTGACTATTGTCGATATCAGTGTGGGATATGTGAGCTCTCAGCTCTTGCTTCAAGGTCAACTAGTTACCAAGAGTTAAGCTCATTTTAGTTTATCATTCAATATAAGATGTGATATATGTTACATTCTCATAAGCAAAAAATTGTAGACCTTTCTCTGGATTGCTAGATCAATTGGAATCAAGGCTATTAAACAACCTTGAAATTTGAACCAATGTAATTTCAGATATACGGGCGTATATTGAAGCCCCTTGGGCTCTTGTTATGTGTTTGTACTCTGTCCCAAATGGAATGATCACTGCAATATTAGAGTCTTATCGTATCGAGACGTATCTAAAAGCTGACCGTACTCACGGGAGCCGAGTCGCTCCCCAGGACGGTCCCTCCGGAGGACTGTCTAGTATTTTCATCTTCTCGGCGTGTGTGTGATCGATATACTGAAGTATATAAATTCCCTAGTATAGCTAAACAATGATTTATCATATAAGTGTGCCGTAACTTGGATATATTTTTACGAATCTCGGTAAAAAAGGCAACAAACTTAATTTGATTTTCAAAACGAGCGTACACGAAGGGAGACAGCTTGTTTGAGAACAATCAAAAGTCCACTTTGACCCGGCATGCACTGACAGCATTTTGTAGATACACATGCTATGAATGCATGTTGTTTGATTGAATTCGTTCTTTGCAATTTGCTTTCATTGCCATCAGTTTTATCAATATTCAGAATGATAATATAATAATTGATCAACTGAGTCAAGCATTTTGCCAAAAAATATATATTCTGAAATATTTAGAAAATATTTCTTTTAGACTTTATAGCAAATATCATATCTTATCAGAAATGTAATAAGCAACATTATTTACTCCCTTTCTCCCGATCATTAACCAATTTTGTTTTATTTGGCTAATTTCTATATCATGATATTTTTTGTTTTTTGCTTTCAAGAGAACTCAGTTTATTCATTTAAGTCATTAAACTTGGTAAGAATGTCATCTTTTTGAAAGCAAGGAACTAGAATATATGTGCCTGTATATTATATAAATACTTTCAAAATATTATTGTATTCGTTTCAAGTTCAATTCAAAACAAGTTTTTTTATCTTATCAGCGTGAAAACACCCTGAAAACATTCAGTTTATCGGTAGGCCTACATCATCAGGCCTCTCGTTTTAAGGCGCGCGATCGCGCTCCCGCACCTTCGCGCTCCTGAACTTGGAACTAGGTGCGCGACTATAGCGCACCTGGCATTTTGCGGTCGTTAAAAAACAGTAAAAGCAGCTAAATTCATTACCAACTTATGCCTTCCATTAAACTGCCTTCCGACAGCAACGCATGTGTTTACGTCCGGTTAAATGGTCAGCGGTCGAAATAACGCCTGCCTACGTGCCGCCGGCAAGTGAATTTTTCCGGCGACAACTTGTCTTGCAAAAACAATCTACCTGTCGCATGCGGCAAGTAGGATTTTATATAGCAAAAACGATAAAATGCGATCAATTTTCGTAAATACCTCGTAAAGTCTAGATCTATCTGAAGCAACGGACAATCCAAGAAATAATCCATTGAAAATTTATTTCAAGCCGATCTTTAGCCATTGTTGTTGGACCTTGTTGTTGGTTTTCTCTATCAACATTTCCTGCGCCAAATTTACTTCCGGTTGCGCGTCACCTCTTGCGCGGTAGTCCGGTGCATGCAAAAGTCGGACCTGTTATGAAACGGAATCGGACTATCTGATTTTTTTTTCTTCCAGTTGGTAAATAATATTGTCGGCTTCTTTTCTTTGGCTTGTATTCACAAGTGGAAGTTTTTCTATGCAGACATTTCAGTTAATTGATCATTCCAATGGGACTCTGGTGGCTGATTCTAATTTATTGGAATCAGCAATTTACAAGGGGAGACTTCTGATAAATATAAGTAAATATAGTTGGGATACTGGTTAATTCCCCATAAATTTTCATTCTTTAAAAAGGGTGTTAGTTGGATCTAAATTCTTTGATATAATGAGTTCTAATTGCAGAAATTATGGGAATAGTTGTCTTTGACATATCAATGTTGACATCAACTTTCCACTGGTGCTCTAAGTTTGAAAGAACATGTGTGCCAAATAAAAAAATTAATAATAATAAATTTAAAAACACCCGCCTCATTTTTTGAAAAGAAAAATTGCAGGAGAACCACTCGCTGTCAAATTTCACATCATTATTGGTCACTGTTCGTCTGTTATCAAGGGAGATAACCCATCACTCGCCTAGACTCATTTAAGGGGTGTGATTTTAGGTGTGCTAACCACACTCCTGAGAATAAATAAGGCGAGTGATTGTCACTCGCCTGTTGTCTCACAAAACAAGAGGCCTGCATCATGTACCGATAATAGTTTCAGATAGAAGGAATTTTATTGTTAACTTAATGTTGGGTGAAGCACATGGGTATACATATCGCAAAAACATTGAAAGAATGAATTTAGTAGTTTCGGCTCTTCAGAACTGTTTTAGAACTCGATATGCAAGCGCCGTTCTCACTCGGCGCGTCCTTCTTAATGCCAGAGTACGGAAAGAGTTACTCCCCCTGGTATCACTGACCGTCCCCAGAAGAGACCGTGCTGGGAAGAACCAGAGCTCCCGTGAGCACGGTCAGCTTTTAGATCCTTTTGATCGTAGCATGCGCACAATTAAATTTCGGCGGAACCAATCTCGCATTCGTCTATTTCCGTATTGGCGGAAATTAGCCCATTTGGTGAATTCTGGGGATATATTGCTATTATTCAACTAAACATAGGAATAGTTTTGTATAATTTGAATGAATTATGTTCGTTTGGTTAAAATTAACTTCATTTCACAATAAAATGCGATCGGATCGCTCGATTACCAAAGGCACTATTTCGTAGCCAGCTCACTACTTGATCGCCATACGCTTCCCATGGTGGGGAGTTGTGCGTTCTATGTGAGAAATGTGAGAAGTTCCACCAATACGGAAATAGCCGAACATGAGATTGTTGAGATCACCATTAGAACTCTAGGGTAACTGGGCATGCGCACAAGGCGAGGTCACGAAAGGTCATTTGTACCATGGAGCTATAAATCGGAAGGAGGCACTGTTCCACAAGACAGGACTGACTGGCCAGCGCTCACGCCCGCTGAGCTTTTGTGTTTTGAATAGCCGTCCAGCTGGGCTGCATCTCTTCCATGTTCAATGTACGATGCCGCTCTCTGATCCTGCGACTCCTTTCTGTTAAATTAGAAATGGCCGAAAGTGAGGTGTCATCATGCGCAGTCTCCACAAATTAAAATCACCAAGTGAAAATTATGCGCATATGTTATGTTTATTTATTTGAAATAATTTCCCTTATCACAATATTTGAGTCATGGCTGTATGTCTTATTGGTGCTGAGCTACGGGACTTTGAAAACAGGCTGTCATTTCTCTATCTATATTGTATTTTCTCCTTTCATGCTAACTTCTGCATTTCCAAACATGACCCAAAAATGTGAGCGAGTTGCTATTACTATAGGGAATCGGAAAATCTATGGTTCTTACGGGAGGCTTATCCCGTTCGTGGAAAATCAGCGATTGAAAATATACATATTTCTCCATTTCAAATACTTGGTGACTTCTGCCAAACTATGAAAATTGCGCACTTTTAATGACAAAATAACCCACTTTCCGCATTTCAAATCGGAAAAAAAGTTATGCTTATGTTAAAGATCGTAAACAGATCTATATCCTCGTGTTTAGCATTTCCGGGAGGCTTTACCTCAATTTGAATAAAATGGGATGTAGTAAGCATTACTTCAGCGTTTTCTCTGTATTTGATGCTTCAAAAAAGCTATTAAGTGATGACCCGGCGTCCGCTTGTGTATACCCCCATGGGAGCTGATTGCTCGGTGAGTAATCCACGAATACACAATTGGCAGTGCGATAGTAACGGTCGCTTTTGAGATTATAACAGGCCCATTGAATGTTATTGTTTTGCCATTAGAATATTGCGATTGCAGGTATTTATAATCAAGAAAAAGATATTACTCAAGCCAGGACAAATTATTGTCAATCCCACGAAAAATATATACATGCGGTGTTCCTCACAATGGGAAAAGAACACTTTTTTTTTATTTAAAGCCAGACTAGTGATATTTAACATCAGTTTAATGGATAAATATTAATGAATACCCAGCTCGGTACTATCAATAACGTAGTTTCTTTAATTCTTTGGAAGCAGGAAATGTTAATTAACACATCGCTTGAGAATCTGCCCGAGTGAGATGTTATACCAAAAATATTCGTTATAAAAGTGGAAAATCTCTTTCGTACGTCTCATAACTTGGCGACGGAATTCTGAAAGCAATCTACTCACGATACAACGCAGTCTTGCGGCGCAGTTTTCACATATTTCCAAAGGTAAGGTTTTGTTTTTATATTGCATTATATCCCATGCTATACAACTTCATTTGCATTTGTAAGCTGAGAATCAGTCATCAAATAAAAGACATTCTCACGGACAAGTACTTATTGCAAAAATCATTAACCGGGCACGTGTACATTCCGTTACAAAATCTGGTTTTCTACTCCTGGAACTTCTCATGTTGATAAAATAAAATAAGTAATTCAAGTGGTCTTAAGTCTTTTCAAAACTTAAAAAAACATTTTTACACAAACTACGCCTGATGGTGATCATCGCAACGGGAGGTTAATTGGCAATAGCCACTTCAAATACACAACGCTTGATAGGTCTACAGCAAGTCCATGGCACGCATGCGCGTGAAATCGAATACTACCGAATCAACGGCGGACATGGCCGAGCCGGCTATAATCCCTCGGGTTAATCCGCTATACCCCGCTGTGTCGGCATCGTACATTGAACACTTTCATCACCCCAATGTGTGCCTCCTTCCGATTTATAGCTCCATGTTTGTACCAACAACCGCATTCTGGCCAGGTTGAGAGTAGGTCATATCTCGGGAAAAGTACTTCTTCTGTGGAACTAAATTGTGTTTAGGCTAAATAAATATCTGGAGTCGTTCTTTAATGTTTTTAGCCCATCTGCCGATAGTCCATGAGATTTTTTACTGATTTTACGTACAGTTGCACAAATATCAACTGTTTTCCAACACTTGGCCTATCTCTCCATTAAAAACTTTGGATTTGGTACAAACAGGAAGTCCACGAAAAGTTGCGCAGACGTTGCACAGTTTAAAAAAATTGAAATGGTGATAGTCTATTGTTGTTACCACAATGCCTTTTGAAAATAGCTCGAGGCTCTAAACCCATCTTAGTTGTTTAGTGTCTCATCTCTGCATAGCTGCTGACAGATTGTAAAACTTGCAAATGACTCAACTGTTGGATCTGCCTATCTCACCTGCCATTTTTAGCTCACCATCACCAGATGGTGGGCTGTTCAAATCGCTTTTCGTCCGTGGTCCGTCGTCCGTCCGTCCGTCGTCCGTCCGTAAACAATCCTTGTTATCGCGATTTCTCAGGAACTACTGCATGGATCTTTCTGAAATTTGGTACACAGGTTTCCCTTGGGGTCTAGTTGTGCAGATAGCTTTTCTGGGCCGATTCGAAAATCCAATATGGCCACAAGGCGGCCATCTTGGATTTCCCCATAAAACCTTGTTATCGCGATTTCTCAGGAACTACTGCATGGATCTTTCCCAAATTCGGTACACAGGTTCCCCTTGGGGTCTAGTTGTGCAAGATAGCTTTTCTGGTCTGATTCGAAAATCCAATATGGCCACCAGGCAGCCATCTTGGATTTCCCCATAAAACCTTGTTATCGCGATTTCTCAGGAACTACTTCATGGATCTTTCTCAAATTTGGTACACAGGTTCCCCTTGGGGTCTAGTTGAGCAAGATACCTTTTCTGGCCCGATTCGAAAATCCAATATGGCCACAAGGCGACCATCTTGGATTTCCCCATGAAACGTTATCGCGATTTCTCAGGAGCTACTGCATGGATCTTTCCCAAATTCGGTACACAAGTTTTCCTTGGGGTCTAGTTGTGCAAGATACCTTTTCTGGTCCGATTCGAAAATCCAATATGGCCACAAGGCGGCCATCTTGGATTTCCCCATGAAACCTTGTTATCGCGATTTCTCAGGAACTACTTCATGGATCTTTCTCAAATTTTGTATACAGGTTCCCCTTGGGGTCTAGTTGTGGAAGGTGCGTTTTCTTGTCCGCCTGGTGGCCATCTTGGATTTCCCCATGAAACTTTGTTACATGTATTGTCATTTCTCAGGAAGTACTGCATGTATCTTTCTCAAATTTGGTACACAGGTTCCCCTTAGGGTCTAGCTGTGCAAGACACCTTTTCTGGTCCGATTCCAAAATCCAATATGTCCATCAGGCAGCCATCTTGGATTTTTCCATGAAACTTTGTTATTGCGATTTCTCAGGAACCACTGAATGGATCTTTGTCAAATTTGGTACACAGGTTCCCCTTGTGGTCCAGTTGTGCAAGATACCTTTTTTGGTCCGATTCGACAATCCAATATGGCCGCCAGTTGACAATCTTGAATTGTCCCTTGAAACATTGTTATCGTCAATTCTCAGGAACTACTTCATGGATTCTTTCTGAAATTTGGTACACAGGTCCCACATGGGGCCTAGTTGTGCAAGATGCCTTTTTTGGTCCGATTCGAATCCAAGTTACGTTTAATATTATTACGGTATTCCCGAGTTGTGACGTTGCATCACACGAGTCGGCGGATCAAACAGTGGGACATATTCTATATAGTGACTATAGAGAATATTCATACCTTCACCTTCCATATCAAGGAGTTCAAATAATTGGGAATTAAAATGTATTTCTTCAAATTTTAAACCAGTTTTCTTAGTCCAGTGAACTATTTCGTCTGCCGACGAGTCGGCTACATGAAGGGACGTCACTCTTATGACACAATGCTACAACTCGACAACATTAAATTACTGCGTGTTTCGATCCAAGGGAGATAATCAGGATTCAGACACTTTCGAAGTTCCAACATTACTGCGCGGATCCCTTCAGTATTAAGTACTGTACCATGTTACTATTTTCGAGCATGGTATCTTAAAGGAATAGACAACCTTTGATAAACGTATATTGCAAATGAAAGAACAATTTCAGGAGTGTCCAAAACCATTTTTATTTCAATTTTGCAATTTTTTCCAACCGAGTAAGAAGCCGTTAATGATAAATTCTGTGGCTTGTAAGGCTGCCGCCATTACGGCAAGTTTAGTGACGTCACTGGGCCACAGAACACTGCAGTGAACTGGGAGGACACGCACAGTTTGCCTTGCACTGGAATAATCGCAGCCCGATAGGCCAGCAGGTGTGGCTATACATTCTTGTATTCTGTAACCTGCAAATACCGGCTAATGTTTGTACAATAACAATGATCTTATCCTTGTTGTTGAGAAATCGGGTTTGATCTGTCGGCCAGTCTAGACTGTCTAAGTGTCAAAAAACACAGCATCAAGTTGTCTGATAAAACATATGCTTTCGTTATTTTCCAATACTTATCAGCTGATGACTACGCCAACATGCGTCAACATAATTAGGCAGTAAAACTGACTGAGATTGTTTAATGTAACCGAGAATGAGAATAATCTGATTTCTGTTTTACCAATTCAAAGAATCGAGCCTCAACAAAGACCGGCACGGGAAAACGAAACTAAATCTGCCTCAGCTGGAGGGCCATTTCTCCGGGGAAAGATTGTCCGGAGATTTTTCTCACCGTTGAACTGTTGCCGAAAGAAACTGTTCAGCATGACACGGCCGTTAAACACCCACCCAAATATCTAGCGTGCGGGAAAATTTACCTGAGAAAGTTTATGGAATAAATCCTTGTCAGCTAATGTCAGCACCTGCACATGTGCTCGTCTGATCGTTTCCTAACAGGACATCTCACAGCAGAGCCGACTAAATGAAATCGGCGACCCGGCCGGCTTTTACGGTACATGCATCCTCGACCGATTTCTACAGTAGATCGTCTTCAATGGGCTCGAACACGCCTGACACTTCTTGTATCCCTCGACACTGCTCCCAAGCAGCGTAGATGAAAGCACGGTTTGGCCCAGTCAGCCATTGTCATCAGTCAGGTTGAAAATCCCGGAAATGCAAGGCGTCGGACCCTTGGAAAAAGTTGAAAATCACTTGCTGCCATGTTTGCTGTCTTACAGCAGAGAGGCCCAATGACGTCATGAGCTAGTTGTCACGTGGATATCACTCCGCCGCTCATTGGTTAGATCATAAGGATGGCATAAAGATGGTGGCTCCCTTCATTCAACACATCTGGTCATTTTCCCAATGTTTGGGAGTATTTTTCTTCGTTAGAAAGAATCTCAAAAATAGGAAAAAAATATTTTTGGGCTCTATTTGGATTGTTCTTTCAGTCGCAGTTTACGTTTGCCAAATGTTGTCTATTCCTTTAAAAGAGATATCTCAAACTAGCCCAGTAAACAGAACAATTAGCATTCGTTCCTAATTATAAAATCGTAAGTACGGTAATTCCCCTAATAATTCAATCACAGGAAGTTCACTTTTCAACTCTGTTATTCAAACACAGAGAAAAACTAACAGTCCCATTCTTCTTTCAAATTCAAGAAAAGCCATATAATGACAAAATGTGACACTTTTTAGCTGTTGCCATGAAGAATATTGCCAGATATATGACATTTTTGTTGCACTTGCGGTGATCGAATTATTAGGGGAATTACCGTATGTTTAAAAAATAGCTCATGTCAAAGGGTCAAGGACATTTGTCTTCACTTCCAGTACCCAATGATGACACGTGCAAAAAAAAAAATACTACAAAACGAAGACGAATGATCCTCCGGACATTCACTTTCAGACTAACTTTGCTCTTTTCTCTTGTACTATTACAACTGACATAAGTACAGTTTCTAGAAATCTTGAAACTCCTTAAACTTAGAATGATGATATCTTGGTGTTTTCCAGTCTCCTTTTTTCAATCTTTTTGCTCAGGTTCGAAATTCTGTAAACAAAATTACAAATCAATCGTTTGTTCTTAGTAACAATGGACGAAAAGATCCTCGAGCTTGTCATTAGCTTACAATTATCGGACAATGGTGGGCGCCAAGATCCTTCAGGATCTCTCGTTTAACTGACAAAGCTATTCTACTGACCATCGCATCACCTGTTACAACTGCAATCCTGGCCTAATCGTTTGTGACATAAGCAGTTGACGCATTTATGTGATAGCCTTTTTCAGTTAAAAAATGGCGGGTGAGATCGGCAGGACCGATAGTTGAGTTGTCTGCGATATCTAGCAGCAGAAGCAGACCTGCCAAGTCTCCCAGAATTTTCGGGAGTCTCAAGAAATATGGACTAACCTCCCGGTCTCACGGAAAAGTTTAGAAATCTTCCGGAATTCATAGAATAACTTCTCAAAAGTCTAAATGTACTCATTTTCTCATGAAAAGGGATGTAATATAACATTTTTGACAATTTTTCTATAAAAATGGACACTCATATGGAAATTTATTGTCTGGAAATGTGTTTGATGCGTTTTAGAGCGTCTGAGAATGTCAAGCGGATGGGGCCCGCCTCTCCGGCCAAATTTTTTTTTGCTCGGCGAAACTCAAGAAATTTATTCATCAGAACTTGGCAGCTCTGCAGAAGTAATGGAAAGTTGTACAATCTATCGGCAGCTATGTAGAGACGAGACACTGAACAACCAAGATGAGCGAAAGTGAAAAACAAAAATCTACCTGTCGCATGCGAGGAGGAAAATACATCCCAACCTCGACTGGCCGCGAGGTTGGGATACATTGTCCTTCTCTCGAGTGGAATTTTTCACCCCACGATCAAGTTATATGGGATCATCTTGATGAAAGATGGACCAGTGACCATGATAACACGGGTACCTGCTCATCCTCTTCCACTGATGTATGAACTTCTGTTTCAGAATCCAAGAAGCACAAGAAAAGAAGAAGCAGTGGAGGAATTGATGTTGGGGTATAGTTCTACTACTTTAAAAAACTTTGATCAATTAAATAATGTTGCTGTAAACAGGCTACACAAACATCTGACCATCATTTCTTCATTTCATTTCATGAAACAAAAGTTTGAGATATTTGACTGGACTTATATAGCACATGCTCTAGAAAAAAAAAATAAGAAAATTGTTCATTTATCAGTCGCCTATTTGATCAGTGCCCTAACTCCAAGCACCTGGGGTTGTCAACAGAAGAGTGGTTATGCTAATCTTCAGCGTGATTTGGGTTGTCATCAATTTGATCACTGTATCAGTGTCGAGGGGCCCTCGGTGGCCGAGTGGTCTAAGGCGCTTCGCTGGTGACAGCTAGCCTCACACCGCTGAACCGGCACGGGTTCGAGCCCAGCTGGTCCATGTGTGGAAGTCTATCAGTTACTTGCCGAAGGGCGGTGGTTCTCTCCGGGTACTCCGGCTTCCTCCACCAGCCAAACTGACCGTCACCATATGAGTGAAACAAACTTGAGTGTGACATTAAGCCAAATTCCCTCCTCCCTCCCTTGTATCTGTGTCTTCTGCACACTTTTGTCATGGAGGCCAATTTTTATATGCTCTCCCAAAGGCAGATGTTTATGTGATGGCGGTTTCCGTCCGTTTGTTCTTCCATCCGTCCATGCACTCATGTCCGGTCTTTATCCAGGACAGTTTTCTATCTAAAGTTCCAATTTTTGATGAGTGGATACCCTAGGGGGTGACGTGTCACACGCAAAAATGGATGCCACGGTCAAAGGTCACTGGCCTAAAAATCGGGAGATCATTGAACTGTTCGTGTTCAGTCTGTATCTGACAGATTTGTATCCAAAGTTGCAATTTTTTTGTGAGTGGATACGCTAGGTGGAAACAATGTGTTGCATACCAGAATTGAGATTGAGGTCAGAGGTCAAAGGTTACTGTGGCCTAATATCGGGAAATCATTGATCAATGCGAGTTTTCTATCTTCAGTTCCAAATTTTGGCGAGTGGTTACCCTTAGGGGAGACGATGCGTCGCATACCAAATGTAGGTCAAGGTCACTGTGGCCTGTAAATCGGGAAATTATTGAAAATGGCTAAAATTTGGTGAGTGAATTTATTAGGTGGAAAAGATGTGTCGCATGCCAAAATTTAGGTCAAGATCAAAGGTCATTGTCACTGTGACCCCAAAATCAGGAAATTGTTAAAAATCACAATTTTTTTGTCGATCGATACATTAAGGGAGATACATAAATGTATGTCATGTACCAACATTTAGGTCCAGGTCAGTATGACCCCAAAATCAGGATATTTTGTTAAAAATCCTGCTTTTTTGTGTCGGTAGATACAAAATCAGGATATCATTAAAAATCACATTTTAGTAGCGACGTGTCGTGCATTGCTTTCACTCATGTGGGCCATTTCCATGGCAACCAGACACACCCTCTTTATCTCAGCCATTGTAAAGGTAGTTTCCCTCATGTTCAGACTGTGTATCGCATACTTTTCAAGCTACTGATCTGAAGTTTGGTAGGTAGGTGCATTGGGGGGAGACGGCATGTCATGTGTTGCTTTCGCTCATGTGGGCCCTTTCCATGGCAACCAGACACACCCTCTTTGTCTCAGGCATTGTAAAGGTAGTTTCTCTCATGTCCGGACTGTATATCGCACACTTCTCAAGCTACTGATCTGAAGTTTCATAGGTAGGTGCATTAGGGGGAGACGATGTGTCTTGCATTGCTTTTGCTCATGTGGGTCATTTCCATGGCAGCCAGACACGCCCTCTTTACCTCCATCATTGTAAGGATAGTTTCCCTCAAGTCCGGGCTGTACATCGCACACTTTTCAAGCTTCGGATCTGAACTTTGGTAGGTATAGGTGTATTACAGGGAATCTTTCTTTTCTTGTACACCATTATCTATCACATGTAAATCCATACAGTGCTGAAAGTTTTCAATGCACTGTTCCACCTGTTCCACCTGTTCCACCTGTTCAGACTGATATGTTTTTCGGGCATAGTTTGAGTTCAGACTGAGCTCTTGTTGGTAGATATGGTAGAGCTTGACCCGAAGATATAGTGTGGTAAGTTTCAGTGCCTAACCTTAAGGATAATGAAAAATTTATGTCCCCCCCCTCCCCCACACACACATAAAAAGGCCAGCTAGGGCTGAGTCCTCATGGGTGCGTACTATACTCCCCAAACTTGGCTACAAAGAGAATAGAATGACTAATTTCAACATCATGTTCAAACACTTCTTATATCAGTCATCTTTTTCTAATGGGTGTTAAATCTAATTCTCTCTTTTTCCAGTTTATTTAATAGGTCACTGTTAACTATATTAACCAGTATGTTTAATAGGTCACTGTTAACTATATTAACCAGTATGTTTAATAGGTCACTGTTAACTGTATTAACCAGTATGTTTGATTCAATCATTTCAGGAAGTACAACATTCAGAGAGTTTCCTCATTCAACCATCTGAAAAAGTCAAACAGTTGGACACTTCACAATGGCCATTATTGTTAAAGGTATGAAGTTTCTACATTCAATTTCTGACTGTCTTCTAACATGGATTACAACCATTTGAACATCTGATTATTTGTAACACTATTTGATTGATATTCAAATATTCATTGATATCCTACGATACTGACAACGGACAAACAAATCACATGTGAACATACCCAGCTGGTGCATGTGTGAAAGTTTGCCATTCGCTTGCCGATGAGCAGTGGTTCTCTCCGGTTACTCCAGCTTCCTCCACCATTCAAACTGGCTGTCACCATATGAGTGAAATAACCTGGAGTGTGACATTGAACCAAATGCCCCCGGCCCCAGCTGGAAATGTCTGGCTA
The DNA here is from genome assembly GCA_036873755.1 of Hanleya hanleyi. Lineage (NCBI taxonomy): Eukaryota > Metazoa > Mollusca > Polyplacophora > Lepidopleurida > Hanleyidae > Hanleya > Hanleya hanleyi. Next base: position 37,058 of record JAVTVY010022549.1, on the reverse strand, counting down.
TTTTTGTTTTTGGCTATTTTCCTATACACATTAATATTTTAAAAGTATTCAACCAGAAGCAAATCAACTAGAAGTGGGTAACATTAGATTAGAATAAATAGACAACACTGGCACTTGTCAAAACACCTACACCACTAGGATAAAAGGAACTGTGGGCTCTCTCGTGTCCTGGCACATATGTAGGCACTGTCGTGATATGACTGAAACATATAGTTGAAAACAACGTTAAATCCTACTTGCTCACTCCTAGTCTCTTGCAGTTTCTATACATTGAAGATGAGGTGCATTATGGACGACACGAATTACATGGGTTTCATAGGTTGAGTATTTGAATGTCCTCATCAGCTTATCTCCCATGATGCATCACTCAATATTTGTTTTAAATCTGTGTGAACAAGACACATCACAATCTTACTGCACAAATAGGTCACATCATGCTTTGTTAGCAGATCGTTATATCATTGCTAGTTGATTTGCTTCTGATTCAACTCATCAGAAATAAATTGCTGCCAGATTCTCTGAAAGTGAGAATAAAGACTCAGGCGGCTTTCATCACGAAGTTGACAATGATGACGGGTCTGACTACAAATTGATCAAAATTTCTCTGGTCTTGTTAGCTGAACATGCTGCTAACTTACACAAATTGTAAAAGTGTCCAATACTGCAATCATGCCAGCAGCTATATCTGATTATAGACGATGTGATGATGGAAACATGAGTGAGATCAGTGACCTTGGTCAGAGCATCTAACAATATCACTCTCTACTCTGTACCCATGACATATAGCTCGGCCTCGTTTTCCATCTCAAAATCTGCCGTCTAACACTGAAAATCTTGTTGTTGCTGCATTAACCAGTAATTGACCCTCCTGGGTCCAATACTATAGGCTATCTGGGTTTGAGTCTTGTTGTCTCTGTGGAAATGCTCTGTGGCAAAGTACCGGTAGACACATGATACCATATGTTAGCTTCTTGCCAATATAAAATCTTATGCACAATCCAGACATATGCCCACACTTCATAGACTAGATATTGTACCTCCTGCAGTACATGGCATGGGTTTATTTACAAGTATTTTAAGGATACTGATCTGCTGTGTGATTTCAGAATTTTGACAAGTTGAATGTGCGAACATCACATTATACGCCGATACCATCTGGCTGTTCTCCGCTCCAGCGACCCATACAGGAATATGTGAGGTAAGTGGCTAAGGGGCTCAGAATAGTCACTGTTGAAGATTGTATGAAAAATAGGTACATCTTTCCTGTAAGTGGCATGATACACAGGAGAACAATAGTCTGCCTGAGTATGATAATGAGACCTGAGTATAATAACAAGTCTGCCCGAGTATGATAATGAGGCCTGAGTATAATAACGAGTCTGCCAGAGTATGATAATGAGGCCTGAGTATAATAACGAGTCTGCCCGAGTATGATAATGAGGCCTGAGTATAATAACGAGTCTGCCCGAGTATGATAATGAGGCCTGAGTATAATAACGAGTCTGCCCGAGTATGATAATGAGGCCTGAGTATAATAACGAGTCTGCCCGAGTATGATATAATAATAACGAGTCTGCCCGAGTATGATAATGAGGCCTGAGTATAATAACGAGTCTGCCCGAGTATGATAATGAGGCCTGAGTATAATAACGAGTCTGCCCGAGTATGATAATGAGGCCCGAGTATGATAACGAGTCTGCCCGAGTATGATAATGAGGCCCGAGTATAATAACGAGTCTCCCTGAGTATGATAATGAGGCCCGAGTATAATAATGAGTCTGCCCGAGTATGATAATGAGGCCTGAGTATAATAACGAGTCTGCCCGAGTATGATAATGAGGCCTGAGTATAATAACGAGTCTGCCCGAGTATGATAATGAGGCCTGAGTATAATAACGAGTCTGCCCGAGTATGATAATGAGGCCTGAGTATGATAACGAGTCTGCCCGAGTATGATAATGAGGCCTGAGTATGATAACGAGTCTGCCCGAGTATGATAGTGAGGCCTGAGTATGATAACGAGGATTGACAGGAGGCATTTCAGTAATACAAAGGCCTGAACAATATTACATTACATCAATAATATAAAATCTCCAATTCAAATTAGTGATTAAGATTGCAGTACATTTGGTATGCCATCAATTGTCAAAGCCTTCAACATACATGTACCTGGAAAAACTGAAATATATAAATACAATTGAACTGTTATGTCATTTCTCTAGTTCTGATAACGGTGAATCTCGAAAAGATAAGTGGAAGTGCTCAATCTGTTTATAAGATATAACTTAATTCCTGTGACATTATTCAGAAAGAGCTATTGTTATCCGAGAGTATTTTATCATTCAAAATTTGCAGGAGTGGATTTATAAACCTTGACAAACCAGCCAATCCTTCATCACATGAAGTTGTCGCTTGGATAAAGCGAATTTTGCGTGTAGAGAAAACTGGTCACAGCGGTACTTTGGATCCCAAAGTCACGGGATGTCTCATTGTGTGTGTGGAACGTGCCACTCGATTGGTGAAGTCCCAGCAGGGGGCGGGGAAAGAGTATGTGTGCATATTCAAACTTCACAGCCAAGTTCCAGATGAGAAGAAAGTTCTAAGAGTGAGTTACCTCCCTTCTCAGGCTTCTCTATTAGAGTATCTACAAGTGAAAAACATCTGTTGTTTAATGCTTTGGTTTTAAAGTCACCGTGGAAAAGATGTGTTTTATATTCTTTATCATTTTGAACCATCAAATCTTACCTGTGCCTCATGATTTCTTTGTTAGTGTTTGGACTCGTTGACGGGAGCATTATTTCAAAGGCCCCCATTAATATCAGCCGTTAAGAGACAGCTGCGTATCAGGACAGTCTATGAATGTAAGATGTTGGAGTACGAAAAAGAAAAGGCCATGGGTAAGTGAGCATATTTACTACACTCACACTGAAATTGCAGTAGAGCTGTCTTGTCAATTTGAGGGTTGCTGCCATCAGCAGTTCACAATGCAGGATACATGTACATATAGAAATGTTTGAGAGAATAAATAATTGGACCGATGACCCCTCCAACATGGACAGTTAGCATACTGTCTGTAAATATTGTTCCATGTAGATAGGCCTTGCTATGAGGAAGTGACAGGCAAGCAGTCTGTTACTTCCCTGGATAAGATGTTCATTTATGAGAAAATGGGTGAATACACTTATATACCAGCTTGACTCATTACCTCCCTTACTCTCCTGTTCCTCTCAATCAGATGTTTGCCTATTGACCACTTAAGGCACTTTATCTGTGTTATCTAATCATTTTGCTGTAATGCTTGGTTACTGCTGGATTCCTCATGCTAGTGCTGATTGGTTGATAGCTGGTCATGTGATAATGCAGACAAAAATACAAACTGATAAATTCAGAGAGTGGTCTTGAATCAACTAAGTGTTGTTTTCACTGCACGAGGTCACCAGCCTGGCACCACTTGTGGTTGAACTTCACTGCCCTTTTGATCAAGTATACAATCCCTTCCAGTTGTATCGGACACAAGATTAAAAACAGTTTGAACCACTAAACTAATTTGCCATAAAACTATTGACACATGTAATTAACAACATTTAATCTGAACTAGGGTTTATAGCACATTTCATTTCGGTCACAGATTTGAACAATATCCAAAATGCCATTTTAAAATGGATTACCAGTGGCCCTCATTAATTGGACCTGGTCAAGAGGTGAATATTTGACATTATGTATCAGCAGGGAAACAAGATGAGTTGAGGGACGTTGGGGCACAAGATGGTTTATATGAACAATATAATCAGATAACAAGATGAGTTGAGGGACGTTGGGGCACAAGATGGTTTATATGAACAATATAATCAGATAACAAGATGAGTTGAGGGACGTTGGGGCACAAGATGGTTTATATGAACAATATAATCAGATAACAAGATGAGTTGAGGGACGTTGGGGCACAAGATGGTTTATATGAACAATATAATCAGATAACAAGATGAGTTGAGGGACGTTGGGGCACAAGATGGTTTATATGAACAATATAATCAGATAACAAGATGAGTTGAGGGACGTTGGGGCACAAGATGGTTTATATGAACAATATAATCAGATAACAAGATGAGTTGAGGGACGTTGGGGCACAAGATGGTTTATATGAACAATATAATCAGATAACAAGATGAGTTGAGGGACGTTGGGGCACAAGATGGTTTATATGAACAATATAATCAGATAACAAGATGAGTTGAGGGACGTTGGAGCACAAGATGGTTTATATGAACAATATAATCAGATAACAAGATGAGTTGAGGGACGTTGGGGCACAAGATGGTTTATATGAACAATATAATCAGATAACAAGATGAGTTGAGGGACGTTGGGGCACAAGATGGTTTATATGAACAATATAATCAGATAACAAGATGAGTTGAGGGGACGTTGGGGCACAAGATGGTTTATATGAACAATATAATCAGATAACAAGATGAGTTGAGGGACGTTGGAGCACAAGATGGTTTATATGAACAATATAATCAGATAACAAGATGAGTTGAGGGACGTTAGGGGCACAAGATGGTTTATATGAACAATATAATAAGATAACAAGATGAGTTGAGGGACGTTGGGGCACAAGATGGTTTATATGAACAATATAATCAGATAACAAGATGAGTTGAGGGACGTTGGGGCACAAGATGGTTTATATGAACAATATAATCAGATAACAAGATGAGTTGAGGGACGTTGGGGCACAAGATGGTTATATGAACAATATAATCAGATAACAAGATGAGTTGAGGGACGTTGGGGCACAAGATGGTTATATGAACAATATAATCAGATAAAGAGGATTTGGATGAACAATAGACTGCTTCCCATAAATTGTCTTCAGATTAGAAATAGGTGACCAAGAATAACTCACGGTCTTTGATGACAAAAGTAAGCGGTCATAAGTTATTTGACCAAAGCTGTTCTGCCATATAGGCACATTCATTAAAGCTGTGCATTCTTGTGATTGGCTCAGGTATATTCTGGGTGAGTTGCGAGGCAGGCACATACATCCGTACCATGTGCGTTCACCTCGGCCTTCTGCTGGGTGTTGGGGGTCAGATGCAGGAACTTCGCCGGGTACGCTCTGGTATTCAATCTGAAAAGGTAAGGTCAGATGGATGTCTGTCCACATGTACAACAAAAAAACATTGTTCAGGTGTTGATACTCTTGAGGGCTGTCCCATTAAAAAAGGTATGGAAGGGGAGGAAGGCATTCAATATATTATTCTATGGGTCATGGGAGGAAATTCCCTTCAATCCATGTTACAACATTGGGAAGGCCAATAAAATTTCTATGGGTGGTGGGTATAATTCAAAGCTGCCTTCCGCCCCTCCCATACCTTTTTAAATGGAACAGCCCTGGTGAGATCCTACAAGATTCTGACACAGGCACTCTACATGTATTTTGTAATCAACATTTTCACTGTTTGAAACTTTGACATACTGATTGAAAGCGTGGTACAACAAACAGAATCCATTTTGGCAAGTGGTATTTTGATATGAGCTCGTTCATGAATATGTATTGCCCTGAAAGAGTTAAATATAGAGATTGATACCAGATACCTACATGATTCACCAATACCATACAGACCAGATTGTGATTTACACTGTTAGTATATCTTGTCTTCCTTTAGTCTGATATCACATGTGCAATACCTGACTGTTTACAGGTTGGTATGGTGTCGATGCACGATATACTCGATGCACAGTGGGTGTACGATAACCACAAAGATGAATCGTATCTGAGACGTGTCATTAAACCTCTGGAGGCTCTGCTCATCTCGCATAAACGACTTATCATGAAAGACACTGCAGTAAGTTAAATATCTGAAAAGTTGGTATGTTATGTACACTTGTACCTTTTCCATTCAATTACCATCCCATTTATTTAGATATGTCAGAATTATTCTTCTAGTATCAGATAGATATGAAGATATATAGATATATTGAGAGATATGATGGAAGAGAAATTAACTCTTTCCTCCTTTTACTTGGGGGGGAATTTTCTCTCTCCAACCCATAATAGATTTGTAATGGTGTGGGTCTTTAACCCATAGACTCATTTCAATTTTCATACTTTTTCCGTGATGTAAAATATCCCTTTTATGTCCCATGTCATGTGGAGAAATATTTACCAATGGTCTCCCACAGACACATTTTATGTTATTTTTCACGTTTTATACCAATATCAGCATTGTTTATTCTAAAAAATCTTGTGAGAAAATGTGCTGTCTGTGCTTTAATCTGTCTGTTGGAAATCACAAAAAAGCGAAGAAATTGTCGCATTTTCCTGGCGGTGTTTACTTCGTCTTCCCCACTGCCATTTCCATATATCGTTGTGTAGCTAATTCTCCGTAAATTCGGGATTTGGCAGTGACATCACGAGATGGCAGGCATAGAATGAGCTAAAACTGTTATAATCTCATATACTTCGCAAAGGAGAATGAAGACTGGTAATAAATATTCAGGAGAAGTAAAACAGCATCACTGATTGGCCATGGCTGAGCGACCTTATCAGAGGCCCGGCGTGATTGGAGCAACACGGTTTGTTTGCTCATGGTCGCCATAGTCACTTGTCAATGAGAGGTAGCATGGTCAGAATGGCGCATAAACATTTTTAAAACGGAGATCAACAGGTTCCGGGAAAATATTTATAATAAACTCAGATGTGCTGATTTGACGGGTTAGTCATCAATGTCATATAATCTGGTTGTTTGTACTCTCGTTGCGTGAAATATTCATGAATTTGGAAGCAGCTCTTAATATTTTTTTAACATTTCTCTTGTAGCACACCAAACACATTTGGTGTTAAATCGCGCATTTTCCGTCAATTATTTCTGTTCCTCTCCTGATTTCATTTTACCCTTATTACAAAATATACCAACAGTACATATAGTCAGATTTATTTAAATTTTGTCTTTCTGAATACTCAAAGTAAACACAAAAAATTGCAGAAATTATCCATCATATGGGAACTCAGTGACTCGTCAAAACATGCTTACATGGGGATCTACACAAGTCGTCAAAACCTGCTTATATGGAAGAAAGAGATGAGACTGGATGATTTTTGAAACAACTGACTTTTACACAGGTTTCCACTTTTCCACAAGTGTCGGTATCGGAAACTGGGCACTTGCTGATTCTAAGAGTCGACGGCCATTATTGATTTCCCCAACTTCCGTGAATCACCACTTCACCGAGTTGCGATAAATCGATCACCCATCTTTTTTACCATCTCGTATATCATTTCTGGGGATGATTATTAGAGGAATTACCGTAATTGATGTTGACTTATTTTGTGAGGTCAAAGTAGATTTCTGTTTTATCAAAATATATTGAGAAAACAGTAGCTTAAAATGATGAGTCTTGATCTGTTTTTACCCCTCGGGCCTCGGGGTATTGTCGTCCCCATGTACGTCCGTCCGTACATCCGTCTGTCCATCCATTAACGCATTTTAGGCAAAACCGCTTGAGACAACCGATTCGAAAATCCAAAATGGCCACAAGGTGGCCATCTTGGATTTCCCCATGAAACCTTGTTATCGCGATTTCTCAGGAACTACTGCATGGATCTTTCTCAAATTGGGTACACAGGTTCCTCTTGGGGTCTAGTTGTGCAAGATACCTTTCCTGGTCCGATTTGAAAATCCAATATGGCCACCAGGCAGCCATCTTGGATTTCCCCATGAAACCTTATCGCGATTTCTCAGAAACTACTTCATGGATCTTTCTCAAATTTGGTACACAGGTTCCCCTTGGGGTCTAGTTGTGCAAGATACCTTTTCTGGTCCGATTCGAAAATCCAAAATGGCCACAAGGCGGCCATCTTGGATTTCCCCATGTAACCTTGGTATCGCAATTTCTCAGGAACTTCTTCATGGATCTTTCTCAAATTTGGTACACGGATTCCCCTTGAGGTCTAGTTGTGCAAGATACCTTCTCTGGTCCGATTCGATCTTGGATTTTCCCATGAAACCTTGTTATCTCGATTTCTCAGGAACTACTGCATGGATCTTTCTCAAATTGGGTACACAGGTTCCCATTGGGGCCTAGTTGTGCAAGGTACCTTTTCTGGTCCGATTCGAAAATCCAAGGTACGCTTCAAATTAATACAGTATTCCCGAGTTGTGACATTGCATCACACGAGTCGGCGGATCAAACGGTGGGACATATTCTATATAGTGACTTTAGAGAATACCCATACCTTCACCTTCCATATCAAGGATTTCAAATAATTCGGAATTAAAATGTATTTCTTCAAATTTTAAATCAGTTTTCTTTAGTCCAGTGAACTGCCCCACCGTTTCGTCTGCCGATGGGTCGGCTACATGAAGGGACGTCACTCTTGTGACACAACGTTACAACTCGACAACTGTAGACTACTGTGTGTTTCGATCCAAGGGAGATAATCAGGATTCAGACACTTTCGAAGTTTCAACATTACTGCGAGGATCCATTCAGTATTACGTATTGTACGTACCATCTTACTATTTTCGAGCATGGTATCTTAAAAGAGATATCTCAAACTAGCCCAGTAAAGAGAACAGAAATAGCATTCGTTCCTAATTATAAAATCTTAAGTATGTTTCATACCTCATGCCGAAGGGTCAAAGAGATTTGTCGTCGCTTCCAGTACCCAATGATGACACGTGCAAACAAAAATACTACAAAACGAAGATGAAGGATCCTCCGGACATTCACTTTCAGACTAACTTTGCTCTTTTCGCTTATATTATAACAACCAACATAAGTACAGTTTCGAAAAATCTTGAAACTTGGTGTTTTCCAGTGTCCCTTTTTCGCTCAGATCCGAAATTCTGTAAACAAAATTACAAATCAATCGTTTGTTTTTAGTAACAATGGACAAAAAGATCCTCTTGTCATTAGCTTACCATTATTGGACAATGTTGGACGCCAAGATCCTTCAGGATCTCTCGTTTGGAACTTATTTTATTGCTGTATTCTACAAGCCAACAAAGGATTACTCACCTCGTCTTATGGAGTTATGCCCCTTTCGGATGTAATAATCTCTGATTTTGTTATCTGTGGTTGAATGTACAAGTTATATCTGCAGATCTGTGTTCGGTACAGCTTATTCGTCTCTGTTCTTATTTTACAGAGTGTTAAGTCAGATGCCGATCAAAAGTGGTTTCCCTCGGCCCATATTTTAGAGAGTTATGCCCCTTTACAGATATAATAATTTCTATTTCTGTCCTATATGCCTGAATGTAACCAGCTATATCTGCAGAACTGTGTTCGGTATAGCTACTATATTTTGGAAACTTATTTATATTGCTGTATTCTACAAGTCAAAGGATTACATGCCTCGGCTTATGGAGTTATGCCCCTTTCGGATGTAATAATCTCCCAATATTGTTATCTGTAGTTGAATGTACAAGTTATAGCTGCAGATCCGTGTTCGGTACAGTTTATTCATCTTGGTTCCTATTTTACAGAGTGCTAATCTGGACGCCTATCGAAAGTGGCTCCCCTCTGCCCATATCTTACAGAGTTCTGCTCCTTTACAGACATAGTAATTTCTATTTCTGTCCTATATGCCTGAATTTAACCAACTACCAGTGTATCTTGATCATCTCACATAGAACCATCTCTTCCCCAATTGACACTACACATGGATCTGACAAAAGCAGGTTCAATGCTTTTAACACAATATCTCTGGAAGAATTGACTTTTCCAGATTGCCACCACATATGCAACTGGTTATTAATATCATCAAGAATGAGTGATCTTGTGTACTCCTCCCTAGGTACCTTCAGATAAAATAGGTCCAATTACATTGTATATCTCATGAAGAAGCTATAGTCCTTCCATATATGTACACCACACATAAATCTGACAATAGGACAGAACTCTACTGCAGGTAATAAGTGATCTTGTCAGAGTTATTTAGTGAAACACATATATCAATAACTGCACTATGACCAAACTTGCCTAATTTAAACCACTCATTCATCTGAGGAGTTCGGGCTATTTTATCTTTTGTGTATCTTATTTTCTTCACTTACTAGCGAATATTATTCTTACTCCACAGGTAAATGCAGTGTGTTACGGGGCAAAAGTCATGTTACCAGGAGTGCTACGTTACGAGGATGGGATTGAAATCAATGACGAAATTGTTATAGTAACTACAAAAGGAGAAGCTGTTGCATTAGGTAATTAGTAAACCTTGTGCAATATTTCTCTGCCAGAGCTTCCAGATTTCTTGCCAGAGAGACTCCGGCTGGGGAATATTGAATTGCTGTCTGTCCATTTGTGTAAATGTGTCAAAAATTCTTATAATAGCATGATATTACTTCGAAAGCATTTAGTCAATCCACTCGAAGTCTTCATTGAAGATAAATTGGGAAAATAGCTCTCATGCTATTGATATTGAGGTCAATAGGTCAAAGAACCCTGAACCTGAATCTACAATTATCCATTCTATATCTTGAGTTCTGATTCAGCAAACATTTGGAACTGTACCGGTGTGTTATCCATGTGGTCTTGGTGACCTATTTATTTTTTAGGTCAATGGTCAAGGTCAAATCCCTTGAAACTGCTTGTCTGTACTATATCTTCCCAGATATTTTGCTGATGTAATGCCAAAGATGCCAATTATTTTTCCCCACCAGAACCCTAATCATGGGTTATAGAATTGCTACCTGTGTCTGTGTGCATCACATTTTTGTTAGCTTGATATCTCAGGAACAGTTAACTAAGAAGGCCAAGTGGGTGAGAAGCCTGAGTTTTGTACCATGACTGCTGCCATGAGGGGAAGATAATTTCCTCCACATGATTACTGTACATGGCTAGTCGCACATGTCCAGCTAATCATATCGTAGTTAGTTATATTGTCGCCATGTCCGAAATGATGCTGAATGCGACGTTAATCCCTAACTCACTCACTCAGTTAACTAAGTTTTACAGAAAATATATTGGACAAATAGCCATCTCACTATGAATATCAGGGTCAATAACTCAAAGGTCATCAAGGTCACAGCATCCCAAAATTGAATTTAATGTTGTCTGGAATACATCTTGAACTTATACGATTCCCCAAACATCTTGAAACTTAACTGGATGGCTATCAATGTCATTGCAAGAGACCTATTTATTATTTTTTGTAAAATGTCAAGGTCATTACCATCCAAGATGCTCAGTCCTTAGGGAAAAGCATTTGTGGCATGACCCTGTGAACCAATCAGCTTTTGGTGTCTATCTTCATTGATCTATTTTCAGATTCCTAGTCTGTTGTGTGTCACACATTAATGACCTGTACTTAGGGTATTCTTACTGTAAGCCAGTGGAGCTGGACTGGAACATTTGTATGATACCCAATATATACTTTATCACATTCTACCAGGCGCAGAACAACAAATATTACACTTCCGTTACAGTGCATTCACATACACTCATGATGCATCCCTGTGCAACAATGCATGTAATATTTAAACGGAATAGAACCCCTGTGGCACATATTCACTTTTGTTGTAAAAAAAAAGTTTCCTCAACTGATTTATTTCAGCTATTGCACAGATGACTACAGCTGTCATGGCGACGTGTGATCATGGAATAGCTGCCAAGTTAAAGCGTGTCATAATGGAGAGAGATACATACCCAAGGAAGTGGGGTTTAGGGCCCAAGGTATATTATCACTTCTGTTCAAACCCATGCTTGATCAATTATAATATAATTATATTCCTACATTGTCCAGCTTGATGGCATCAGGATTTATAGCATGTTTTCTGTTATTTTTAGAATTCTGGAGGTGGCTCAAATATATTTTCAACTGCCTAGTTATGCGAAAATTGTGACAGATAAAATGTCATCTGACAATGCATGTTCGACAATTCATGAAAATGTATTGCCCAGTGTATCAAGAACATTTTGTTCATTGTATAGGGATATTCTCATCATGGCAGCATACAACTAGTTTTCTATGTTTGTCTTTTTGATCGCTGATTTTGTCTTGCAAACCAGGCTAGCATAAAGAAGCAGATGATTGTGGCTGGTAAACTAGACAAGTATGGCAAACCAAATGAGAACACACCTAAGGACTGGGCCAAATCCTATGAGGACTACAGGTAAAGATTCTGATCTCTTTTATCTATTTGTTATCGGTTATATCTGTTGGTTTGTAAAAATAAATTGTTTGAAGTGTATAGTTAGTGAATTTAGAATGATAGATGTGTTACAGGTTTTTTAATGGACTGCATATTAGTTCAGAATTATAATTCAAAATTTTTAGAAATGTTGATTAAATCTATCTAGATTTTCACAGATATTTATGAATGTGTTTCACATTTTCATATGATCTAGTGGGCAGAGAGTTAAGAAAGGTGGTGAGGAGAGCACCTCGGCCCAAACACCATCAACTCCCCAAACACCAGTAAAGAAGGTAAGATCATTTCTTAGAATGTAAATTTAGTTAAAAATGGAGCTGTGATATATATCGACAATGAACATGACGGACCAGGCTGATTATATGTTCAATTAATGACTACATTTTATGATACTGTGCCTCTCTAAGCACATTTATGTGCTGTGAAGTCTAATATCATGATATCACAACATTCAATCACATCCAATCTTGAGTCAAATTTTGAGCCCAAACTTGCAAAACAAGTAAATCATATTTTAAAAGCATCTCATTTTGCAACATTTCAATCTTCTAATATATTTGATAATTTCATTATTCCTGGTTAAGCATGCACTATGTGTTATTGTATAGATGTATGCTGTGTCACCAGTTAGTTTTATTATCTAACATAATGAACAACTCGACAATTTCTTTTTCCAGAGGAAACATGAGAGCTCAAGCAGTTCGGACGAGGGCAGTGCTCCTCCTACACCGGTAACACCTGTTGTAAAAGAAGAACCTGAAACACCTGTCAGTGAGAAAAAGAAGAAGAAAAAGAAGAAGAAAGAAAAGGGAAAAGGATCTGGAGATGCGGAGGCTAGTGCTGGGACTGAAGAAGAGGTACATAAGTGTATCAATAAGATAATTACTGTCCAGGTCTTCATTTTGGGTATTTTCAATAATGGGCAGTAGGTGCCGGAGTTCAGACAGTTGCTGAGCTATCTGAAGATGGCTGTTTTCACTGTATACAAATTCCAATATTAAATGGCTGTTACTGACCAACACACAGACGGCTACTTCAAATGCTAATCAAAACTGTGTACACGAACATTCCATCATTTCCCTTCACCTACCGAATAGGGTAAATTCTTGAACCATGGAAGGCACTAATATCAGATAGACAATTACAATCAAAGCTGAATCACATCAAGCAGCAGGTTTTCTTCAGCCACCAAATATGGCAAGCAGGGGCTGAATTGCAGTTCAACCGACATTTCCTTCGAATAACCACTGAATTTGAAGAGGACATACTGTTGTACTTCTGCTCGATTCCCCTAGTATGGACTGTAAAATATAGAAAGCTGTGACATCACCAAAGCCTTCATTGATCATTCCTGTCATATTTTATTAAGTGGAATAAAACAAAGTATTTGACTTGGTGTATAAAGAATTAGATTATATCCCCCAAGTAACAATCCTAAATCATGAATATTATGACTCATAGAAACAGTGAACCCATGGAGATAGTGACATATAGTCCAGTTAGTGTGTCCATGAATATGGCAGCATGGACATCCAGTGAAAAAACCCCAAGCAATCCTGCTTATATCTATCTGATCAGGAGATTATCCTAATCACACGTACATGTATACCCTTTTTGTCCCCCGCCGCAACGCGGCCGGGGACTTTAAAATGGTTCTTGCTTCTATGTGTCCGTGCATGCACGGACATGTCCGTGCAAATACTTCGTAAGCAATAACTTCTAAATGCTTTGTCGGATTCCTCCGAAATTTGGCATCTGCATTCTTTGCGACAAGACGTCTCTTGGTATTACGTTTCAGCAAGATCCGCCTGTAGGTGGCGCCACTGGGGTCTTGCTTCTATGTGTCCGTCATGTCCGTGCAAATACTTCGTAAGCAATAACTTCTAAATGCTTTGTCGGATTCCTCCGAAAATTGGCATCTGCATTCTTTGCGGCAATACGTCTCTTGGTATTACGTTTCAGCAAGATCCGCCTGTAGGTGGCGCCACTGGGTGTTGTTCCAATCTTTAGTGCATGTCCGTGCAAATACTTCGTAAGCGATAACTCCTAAATGCTTTGTCGGATTCCTCCGAAATTTGGCATCTGCATTCTTTGCGACAAGACGTCTGTTGGTATTACGTTTCAGCAAGATCCGCCTGTAGGTGGCGCCACTGGGTCTTGTTCCAATCTTTAGTGGATGTTCGTGCAAATGCTTCATAAGCGATAACTCCTAACTGCTTTGTCGGATTCCTCCGAAATTTGGCATCTGCATTCTTTGCGACAAGACGTCTGTTGGTATTACGTTTCAGCAAGATCCGCCTGTAGGTGGCGCCACTGGGTCTTGTTCCAATATTTAGTGCATGTCCGTGCAAATACTGCGTAAGCGATAACTCCTAAATGCTTTGTCGGATTCCTCCGAAATTTGGCATCTGCATTCTTTGCGACAAGACGTCGCTGGTATTATGTTTCAGCAAGAGTGAGTGAGTGAGTGAATAGGGTTTAACGTCGCTTTCAACATTTTTTCAGCTATATCACGACGGGGAAGGGAAGGGAGGGGAGTGGGAGGGGCAGGGGTACCTACATGTACTTGTAACAGAGCAGATCTAATGCTGCCATTTTATAGTGCTGTCCCACTGAAATATCATGCCGTAGGCAGACATGACACCCCACCCAGTCACATTATACTGACACCGAGCGAACCAGTCCTTGTTCTATCCTCTTAATGCTGAGCGTAAGCGAGGGAGCAACAAGTTCCATTTTTCAAGTCTTAGGTATGACCCGGCCTGGGATCGAACCCAGTACCTACCGCTTACGAGGCCGACGCTCTAACCATTAGACCACCGCAGTGCGGTCTCGTTTCAGCAAGATCCGCCTGTAGGTGGCGCCACTGGGTCTTGTTCCAATCTTTAATACATGTTTCATGTTTGTTCAAATCCTTCGCGAGCGATAACTTTCGAACAATTTGTCGGATTTCTTTGAAATTTGGTAAATGCATTCCCTGCGACAAAACACCGTTGGTGGTGCGTTTCAGCAAAATCCACCCGGAGGTGGCGCCACTAGAGTTTATTCCATTATTCCATGCTGCAAGTGATAACTTAGAAACACTTGGTCGAATTTCTTTGAAATATCCTACATATGTACCTTTCTGGGTAACATGAGAAACGTTGCGGCTCATCGGATTCTTCTCAAATTTTTCATGCATTTACCATGCCAGGAGCTGTTGCTTGGGATTGTCTTTCGCTCACTTGCACTCACAGGTGGCGCCACCTGGTGGCAACATCACAAATTCCTTTTCGGGTAATAACTTGAGAACTGACCATCGGTTTCTTCTCAAATTTTGTATGAATGTACAGTGACATAAGATGTCGCTTGATAATGCATTTCACTGACTTGCGCCTAGAGGTGGCGTCACCTGGTGTCAAAATCTAAATTTGGTTTCTGGGCAATAACTTGAGGACCCTCATCGGATTCTTCTCAAATTTGGTATGCAGATGTCCCCACGATACCATGTTCCTTGGGATTGTATTTTTCCCGCTTCTGCCTACAGGTGGCGTCTCCTGGTGGAAAAATTTGTTTCCGGGCAATAATTTGGCAACTGCTCATCAGATTATTCTCAAATTTTGTATTGATATGTGACCCGCCCCAAATAACATGAACACCGGTGGGCATCTAGTACCGGCAATAACTTGAGGACCCCTCTGCAGACATGTCAGAGTCTCAAAGTTCATATGCCGATACCATGACATGAGATGTCATTTGGGATTGTGTTTTGCCTGCTTGCACCTACAGGTGGTGACTCCTTGTGGCAAAGTCTAAATTTGGTTTCTGGGCAATAGGTTGAGGATGCCTTCATATTCTTGTCAAATTTAGTTTGCAGATAATATGCCATGAGTTGTCTCTTGGGGTTGCATTTCGGTTACATAATTTTCATGCTACATGGTAAAGAAAATATATTACAGTAGCAATCAACATTCAGTCAGCCATTCGGAGTTGATCTCAAAACCTGGGAAGGTGGAAAGACCCCTCTGCTTCTTACGCCTGTGAAGTAGCTGTTGCCATCCTCATGAATATCTTCTGAAACCGACAGCGCTTATAAATATTGCTGCCATTTTGGCGGGGGACCTAGCATCCTCTGGCTGCTTGTCTTCATTTTTATGGTATAAGAAGAAACACGTGGAAGATGACCTTGGCAATGTAATGCATGTATCCAATGTATTTTATTTACTTTTATTTTAATATAATTGGTTCATCATGCAGAATTATTGTCCTGTTTCAGCCATCATCAGAAAAAAAGAAGAAAAAGAAGAAGAAACACAAGGTGAAAGAGGAAAGTGATGACTGAACAGAGAAAGACACCTGTATACATGTAGATGTATATGTATAAGAGTCTGTGTTATGTTAGAGTGACAAGTGAATAATTGAGGATCTATTATCCACAAAACAGTAGATGGTCATCTCATGTTCCATGTATTTATGGAGATTCATGATTCCCTCTAATACAAATGAGGGTTTGAGTACATCTAAGCCTGCAAATTGAATGAATAACTCTAAAAATGAATGAATAACTCTAAAAATGAATGCATGAACTTGACAATGAATAACCGTGACAATGAATGAATGTACTTGAGTAAATCCGCTAGACTAGTGCAGAGTAGTTTATGAATGAATGTGCTTGAGTAAATCCGCTAGACTAGTGCAGAGTAGTTTATGCTTTTGACCCAACTCATCAAGAAAAGTCCTCGTTTAGAAAACAATTGTGTACATTTATGCAGACATTAAATGGGTAACTGTGGCAAGATTTTGTGGATTATATTCCTGATACAGCAGAGCAGAAATTGGGGGTGAGTGAGTGAATATGATCTAACATCACTTTCAACACTATTTCAGTCCTATTACGACATTGGGTTGCTATTGCTTTTCAGACCCAGAAACCACATGGGTAGGGTCCTATTGTTTTTAACGCCTGGTATCACCTGCATTTGGTGGGGTGCAGGCCCCAGCTGTGGGGTCCTATTCCTTTCCACACCCGGGAACCTCATGGGTGGCACAGTTAGTCACCTCTTATGACAAGCTCTCTGCGGAGCTGAGGCCTATTCTGTTGAAATTAAGAATAATGGAGAGGTCTCTTGCAGACTTGTCTCTTGTGCTAAAAAAATGGATATGAAGCTAATGGCCTATATATCCCAGTTCTATGAGAGGCTTGTTCTCAAAGTGAAGGGTTAACTTTGAGGGTTATGTTATATGGAGCTTATGGCCTTCTATTTCTCCAGTTCACTTTTCCTGGGAGAGCTTATTCCAACAGTATGAACGCTAATGGAGATAGCCAGCATGTGGGTAAAGTAATCAAATTAGTATTCTAAGAGAGCTTGTTTGTTCGTGCAATATATTCTTACTTTATTCACCTGAAGCTGTCAGAATACTCGCAGATCCTTTGCAAAGAAATTCTTCTTTCTCCTGAATGCAAAAGTAATGCCCTTTATGTTTCTGTAAAACACTCTCCCCATATTACTGTGTCCCTCTCCCCATATTACTGTGTCCCTCTCCCCATATTACTGTGTCCCTCTCCCCATATTACTGTATCCCTCTCCCCATATTACTGTATCCCTCTCCCCATATTACTGTGTCCCTCTCCCCATATTACTGTGTCCCTCTCCCCATATTACTGTGTCCCTCTCCCCATATTACTGTGTCCCTCTCCCCATATTACTGTGTCCCTCTCCCCATATTACTGTGTCCCTCTCCCCATATTACTGTATCCCTCTCCCCATATTACTGTGCTGGAACATCAGTTTCATGTTCAGTGGCTGGACTGCTTTCCATTTAGTTTCTTGCTCCATCTTAGCTTGCTAAGGGCGTTTCACTTAACACTACCCTTAGTTTATCGCTGTGATTTGGCATGTATTTCACACGGCGCCATCTATCTAGAGGGAGATAATTCCCAAAGCATGAGGTCAAATGTCCGCCCCATTTGAACGAGCCAATGAAATTATCTGTATTTAAATATTTCTCACACATGCAAACATGTCAGTTTCACGAGGCGCAAGATGGGGGGAGTCTACGCGAGACCAAAACGAAGTTGTGCGAATTAGCTATTTTATTTTTCACTCTAGTAGAGCATGCTTCTTTGTTTATCTTAAGAAAAATCATATTACAAACGGCCTAACATATTTGAAAACAAAATAAAATCGGCGGCAGTTCACAGAAAAATGATATGCTTTTTATTTTGTGATGGGGGCACTTCGAGGCCCACCATGGGATCATTTCAATCGATCGCTTTCTGGAGGTGTGTCTTCGTTGTATGAATGTGATTGCACGGATGTCGGATGTAATGGGACCAGTCGGATGTGACCATTTCGGAAACGCCCTATTACACTCAGATAGCACCCGTTACCGCATGGCTACGGGCAGAAGTTTCTACGTATGATCGTGCCATGCGTTCGGATGATGTCTTGCTCAAGTTTAGGTTCTATTTACTAGGTTTGACTGCTCGGGGTGTTGCTCAGTGTGTTCTCCACTTATGTGTTCGTATCACCCATACTGCTGGAACAATGAATGTATCAAATGTCATCAAGTTTTTTTCAGAACCTTTGAATTTTACAATGTTAGAATGCTCGTTTGAGTGATTTATTCTATAAGACTCCTTTTGTCAGTTGATGTACTATGTAACCAGTATGAATCAGCTACAACATTGCTACTTGTATCTGACCTCTTCAAGTACAGTCTAGCCTCGCAATATTAAGATAGAGCTGATTCTGATATAAGGCGGGAGCTGTTGTGTTCCCTAAATTAACAAATGCATATTATTTCAACCCTTTTATAAGGCTGAAAATCTATAAAGTGGTTCCAATTTGTTCCCCCGATAACAGCGTTATAACGATGTTAAACTGTATTAGAACGAGAATCTATTTTGTTGGATTGTTTGTTAACATGATAAAGTTTGATAAATATGTTAACTTCGACATTTACACTGCCAGTCAGTTACTCCAGATAACGTGTATTATCAAAATGAAAGAAGTGATAACTGTTCCAGACAGTGTCAGTAATACTACTCTTCCCTGTTTATGCAGATCGATTAGGTTGACCTAACGATGAAAGTTAAGATAATATCAATGGCATGTATATGGCTGCTGATGTAATGTTGAATGAACTTTGAAGTCTTCAAGAAAGATTTCATTGTATTGTTAAAGATTATAAATGAGAACATATCTGGTTGGAGAGATGCGACATTGTTTGTCAATTACAGTGGTCTTTGAAATGAGGAGTTGAGAATCAAGATAAGTGTTAACGAATGCCATATCTTCATGTTTGCAGGATTGTTGTTTGAATGTTCAAATATTTTAAGGTGGTGGAACATTCACTGTGTTATTCAAGATGAAATCCTGAAACTTGACTCCCACAAACTGATGTCAATAACTTAAGTAAAGAACTATAGTGCAGGTTTTATGGTTTGAATAACGTCTTCTCTGGAAGAATTTTTATGAAAAGACATTATTTTATCTTTCTTTGTCCATTCATATTTTTGAATTTGTGGCAAATGTCCTGCATTTAGATACTAGTATACCCTTTATTGGCCAAGTGATTGAGCTCAGTTGCAGGCCTTAGACTTAGTTTGGTCATTTTTTCAGATCATTATTCTGGCCACATGCATTGTATATCTATATATCATTGTTACATTTGATCACCTCATAGAATGAATGTATATGAAATCATTGAGTCATTCTCATGTTCTGTCATTCTACATTCTCTTCTATATTCAATGAATAAAACCTGTTATCACTGGAATGTTATTTGAGGCATGTTTCTCGGTAAATAATGGTGTTATCAAAAATCGAAAAAGGAACATCAGGAAATTGTTGAAAATCTTGATTTAATGTTAAAAATCAATTCACAGCTGTGGAATGTGCCCAGATTTCATGTATACCACAACTTCTGGCACACAAGAAACATGGATGTTCTAAGTTGTGCATGGTGTCTAAACTTGAGATATCCTGAACATCAAGAGGGAAGAATCACTGTTGATATTGAGGTCAAAAAGCTCTGATGAACCAAACAAGGCAATGCTGTATTTTTGGAAAGATAATTGCTGCACACCTTAAACGCCTTGACGCTTTAACGCGCCATAGTAACACCTCGACCCTATCTGGCCTGGGCGATTTGGTGTGTATCACAGCCTGGGGGAGGGGGGGGGGCATTGGGGGCGGAAAGTGCCCCCATTTATGTTTTCGCCATCACTAAGGCTAGAAGGCTGAAACTTCCCACACTATATCTTTGGGGTAAGCTCTACAAGAAAATGCAAAAAAATCCAAGATGCCACCATAATGACGTCACTGTGACGTCATTTTCAAAAAGCATTTTTGGGCGATTTTTCGGTCACAATTTCTGAATTTTTTCTTTTTCTTTTTTCTTTTTATAACTGATAAATTAGTAAAAAATAATCTGATATGAAATGAAAGAGGTTTTACCCACTTCCATACAGAAAAAAAGATATAATATTTGTAAGAAATGACGAAAACATCACATTTCTGGTACCCCACATGGCTGCCATTTTAAATTTACCCATGATCCTCTGCTCGAGGGTCACGCAAATAGGTTCAAAATGACCCCAATATGATAATCTAACAAGTCGCAGATTTTCAGGTCTCAATTTTTTGTCGTTCCAGAGATAGAAGAAAAAACCAACGGGGGGCCCAAGGTCTGGTATGTTTAATGCCCTATTGTAACCCCTTGATGCAGGTGTGGTACACAATTTTATGTTATACCTATCAGATTCGTTCTTGCCCGTTGGGTGTTCTCTCTTCATGTGCACCATTGCACTACTTTTATTCCACACCCATCCAGTTGGATGCTCCCACATGAGTGCTTCATGATGGCACCTCAAACCACCCAATCGGACCACTATGGGTCCTCCTTGACCCCTTGCCCAGTGCGCATGCACAAGGTAACTTTAAAAAAAAATTCAACGCATGGCCTCGAGACCCCTGCAATCATGTTCTACAGCTCAAGATGGAGAAAACACGGGGCCACAAACCATACTGCAAATGTCCATGAGTGGGTTTCCCAGTGGGACCAACATTATCCACTATGCCAGTCTGACTATTCAAAAAGTCAGAGATAATTTCAACTTCGTCGTTACGTTGGGGAAGTCTCCGACACGGTCCATCAATTGGTACAACCTCCAGAGGACCGGTGGACCAAACTTTAGGCATTGATACTAAAGTTCTTGTCATCACCCTCGCAGCCCCTTCATATATCGCAGTCTTCCAGTCTACCACATCCACTCAGGACCTTACTATGGCCATCTCCAAGTTCGGCCACTACAATACCATCTTTTGCCATACCTTCAGATGTCATCCCTCAACCCTTTGGTTCCGGTATTGATGTCTACATCCACATCTGATTCGGTGGCAGTCCCGTCACAATGTCATGAGGGGAGTTCCCTTTCATTCACCGACTCCAGATTACCATCTGTACACTGATGCCTCCCAGACAGGTTGGGGAGCCCATCTAGACGACCTACAAGTGTCCGGCAGATGGTCGATGTCGGATGCCAGACTTCATATCAACCTTCTCGAGATGAAGGCAGTCATTCTAGCTGTCCAGCATTGGAGCTCTCTTCTGGTGAATTCGTCCCTTCTCATCGCAAGGAAAACTTGACCGTCATTGCTCACATCAACAAAATGGGTACCACCCGTTCTCTCTCGATTTTTCGGCTGGTGTGGACACTCTTCGACTGGGCTCTTCAACATCACTGCCATCTCACCACTCACCATGTTCCGGGTCGGCTCAATGTCCTGGCAGATCGCCTTTCTCATCCCGACACCGTTCTTCAGACCGAATGGCAGCTTCACCCGGAGGCCTTCCTACGCATCTCAAGCATCTGGGAGTCTCCATTGATCGATCTGTTTGCGACGAGGAACAATGCACAGCTTCCCCTTTTTGTCAGTCCGATTCTGGATCCTTGAGCCTTCGCCATCGATGCTCTATCGATCAGTTGGGAAAACTTCCTGGCTTATGCCTTTCCTCCTATCGCCCTGCTTCAGGAGGTTCTATTAAAGATTGCTCAGCATGACTGCGTCATCCTTCTCGTTGTCCCGTGGTGGCCTCGGCGACCGTGGTTTCCGGATCTGATTCATTTGCTTGGGAGGTGTCTCGAAGTTAGGCGGTGAAATTTTTCGAAAAAGTTCACTGAGGTCTGGCTCAGGGGGATAGGCCCATACTGGGAAATTCACACATGTTCATTGCGATATGGGTTGTTTGGTCTTGTTTTTCACGTCTCGCCACGTAGAACAGGATGGGCGAGGTCTCCAAGCTAAGCGGTGAATTTTTTTTTAAAAGTCACTGAATGCTTGCGTAGTGCGTAAATAGTGCTGGGTGGACGTTTTGGGGTCTAGGTGAGCCCCTAGTGGTCCTATGGTGTCGTATGGGGTCTTATTTTGAAGCTCTCGTGGAGGAGCACTCAACTGGACCGTTCTCAATATTCTGTGTATGCGCAGGCGGGCCGTAGTATAGAAAGCAGGCATTGTGGAGGTGTGTTTGGGGTAGAGATGGACCATGGGGATGGTCCGAATGCGTCATGTGAAGGGGCATCTTGTAGCAAAGCCCGCCAACGCCAAGTCCAATGCTTCAACGCCCTGGTGACTTAGTCCAAAAGCTCTTATTTTCATGGAATTGCCACCAATACATCGAAATGCAGTGATGCCCGTCGTTACGCCCTAGCATAACACCTTGACGCCATGATGTAGACAGATGAGAGAAAAAAACAAAGATGACAGAAGAGAGAACAAGTTTTTTCATATATTTTATTCTCCCCAATGTTACATCATACCCACGCTGGGTCAGTCTCGTTGGGTATGTTTACAATTCAAGAAAACTCTTGTCCAATCAGAGGTCACCATTTGGCGCTGTATCTGTCATATTCGTTCTTGCCCGTTAGATGTATTCTCGGCTGCTCTTGTCCAATCAGAAGCTGTCCTTTCAGAAAGTTCCATCTTTGCTCGGTGTGACATAAGCATCGTCGGGCAGTCCAGGATATTGATCGCGCAGCATGTCCTGAAACGGTTGTTTGCGCATTTTGATCGCATTTTCCAGGGCCTCGTTGGGTGGTAGCCCCATATCCTCTTCCAACTGACGCTTCTTGGTCTTCATGATGGACCTGTGCGTGGGGTCGCCTTCATTTTCAAGCGGCAGTAAGGTATACTGTTCATAGATCGCCATGGCTGTTTTCCCGATGCAGGGGCGCATTTGAGTGTACGCCTGTTATAAGTTATCCTGTCCATCATCCTCGATCGCTTCATGCACAATACGATCCCAGAAGGTAGGTTCTGCCTCACTTTCCTGGGATGTAGTCGGACTATCTGAGGTCAATTTCTCCGTATCTGTAGATAGACTCTCTGCAGTCTCTGTATCAGCATCCGCTTCAACGGACTCCTCCGAGTCTTCAATCCCATGTATATTTTTCTGGTGTCGCATCATATTGTAATATCAGAGCAAGTATAAGCCATGTTGACGGTTGAACGTCAAATAGTGCGTCTTTTCTGAATACACTTGCTTTTATAGACAGTAACGCTTGTCAACGCTTAGCTTAACGCTTCAACGCCCTGGTGAATTAGCCCAAAAGTTCTGATTTTCATGGAATTGACACTAATCCATCGAATGCTGTGACGCCCGTGTCAACGCCGCAATGCCCGTCTCAACGCTTTAGCGCCTTTTAATGGTGCGTTCAAACAAATATTTCTTTTGTGATATTGCTCTGACATGCGCCGCCTTCCAGTTCATGCCCGAGGTTTTCAACATCGACGCTGTTCTTTCGATTTCCATATGGACCGGGAATTTTATGTGGGTCTGGAAATCGACATACTGCTGACGTAAAGCCCGTCGTAGTCTGGGTGCCAATGTGTTATGGGCTAAAATTGCGGCTCCCTCTTTCGAATACCCTTTGCGGTGAAACTTGTTTCCTGCGGCCTGGAATAGGAATAGGTCTTTGGATTATGGATGCGGATATTCTTTAATGGACAACAGCTGAATTATGAATGACGGACCAGACGCTTGTAGCTCCAACGTCTCAGGCAGGTCGGCGTCCATACTTGCTTTGAACAAATCCTTCCATAGCCTCCAGTTCACATTACTGTACGGGTTTGGGCTGGTTCTTCATGGATGGGTGATATTCTGGGGCTGATGGTATGAAGGGGACCTGCTGTACGAGGGTGGTTTGCTGCTGCTGCTCTGCCAGATATGGACTCGGTGGATGGTGTAGGAGTATATGACTTTGCGGTGATGCCTCGCCGGGTAACAGGTGGGTCATCAGCCGGCGATCTTCGGGAGTTTGGGCTTTTAAATCTCTGAACAGGTAGCCGTACGGATGACTTGTCGCTCCTTGAAACGCCTGCATGAAATGGTCGATGTTCTGAGGATAAATTCGACTACCAAACACACGGATTTGTGCTCTGTCGATGGGGTTGGAGACCGGCGTCACCGCATTTCGATGAGTTAGTGTCAATTCCATGAAAATCGGACCTATTTGCTTCTTAAATCGTAAACCTGCTTTAATTTCAATGCCTTAATCTCCATTAAGCTGCACATTCAAACGTAGAAAACGGAAGTAAAACTAAAAGTTAACTCCCCTAGGAGAGAGTTGTCCGCCCCTAGGAGAGCTCTCACTCTTCCCAACGTGGTTACTATATAAGCCAGAGCCAGCCCATTCTCGCGCTCTTTCTCCTGTTTGCTCTCGAGCAGTGCACATCTAGGGAAGTGTTTAGATTCAATTTTCAACGTTGGTTGTTGTTGTTTCGCTGGTATATCCTTTATCAAGTGTGACTTTTGTTTGTTATTCGGAACTTCCTTATTGTATTATTATGTCTGAGGTTCCGACTACTATTCCTTGTCGGACGTGCGGGCAGATTTTGTCCCCATTGGACGCCCACACGGCTTGTTTCTCTTGTAAAGAGTTGTGTTATCGCGCGACCACGTGCGCGGAATGTGTGTTATGGGCGCGACGACTTGGAGGAATTATGCCCAAGCTCGTCGTGCTTATCTTTTACATGCTTGTGATGACCCGTCTATTTCGGAGGTCGACAGACGGGTTTTGGAAATTTCTTTGGTCAATGATATGAATTGTAATGAGGATCTCGACCGAGTTGGCTTGAATTTATCTCCTACTGTTCAAGATCCAGTTTCACCCGCGTCGGTGTATATTCCTCTCAGTGACACCATCCTACAGGAGGATAGTTCTAGGCTGTTGGACAGCTTGACCTGTACCGGTGCTTCATTGTCTGGGGTCGCTACCAAACCCGTTCCTTTGTCCGGCTTAACAAAGACCAGGTCGGTCTTGTCAGGGCATTCCATTGTCTCCGTCAGACAAAAGAATTCTTTGCCACATGTTATTTTCGCCTTTCTATCGACAGGGTTCTTCTAAAAGGAAGAAAGCAAATAAACATCGTCGTGTGTCAATTTCTCCGTTGCGGATTATATCTAAGCTTAGTAAATTATCTAATCCGTTTTCTCGATCTATGGAGATTGTCGGGGCGAATGTTGGACTCGCTTGAGTCAGTCACGTGTTTAGTGTCTTCGGACGTACGTCGCTAAAATTAGTTTGCTTGTCGGAGATTTGAAAAATTTAATGATTTTTCTATATCTTGAAATGATCGTCTGACGATGTTTTCTAAAAGTTTTTATGAAATCTCATGCTTAACTAATAACACAGTCCTGCATTAGGGCAGTGTGTATTCAATTTGCGTCTCCACACAAACAGTGAGTTTCGGCCCGCTGTGTTTGATGTGGGCTTTTATTGGCTCTCACCATTCCGTTTTGTTTCGGTCAGTATGTGAGCCTATTGTGATCTGTGCTATAAACGAACAGGTTTTTGTTTCGTTGATTCATGATTTTATCCATTGAATTGTTGTATAAATCTTTACTAGTATTGTGTATACTATCCTCGTTTGACGCGGGAGGTTCCTTTTCCCCGCCGGGGAAATCCGATTCTTTATAAGCAGTCCGTCAATGTTCCATGTTGTTGTTGTATCTTTTGTTCGGACTTGCAGTGTTTGGTAGTTTTTACCTTCATCCATTCAATTCTTTGGTCCTACCAAAAACGTAATCTCTTGTTATATCAAGTATTATTTTGTGATTTTGATATCCTGTCTTCAAGAGAGAACTTACAGAGGTTTTTATCTGCCTCTCATGTTTACGTGATTGTTGCATTTGTGTACGTAACCACAACTCAACCCAATTTACTACGGCCATTGGTTGCATTTTAATGAGCTTCTTTACTGATCTCTTTATGTAATTAAGAGTGTGTCGATCAACATAGAGATCACGTGCTGGTTTATCGTGAGTGTGTAAACCTATTCACCCACTGTTTAT
Source organism: Hanleya hanleyi (assembly GCA_036873755.1). NCBI lineage: Eukaryota > Metazoa > Mollusca > Polyplacophora > Lepidopleurida > Hanleyidae > Hanleya > Hanleya hanleyi. The sequence continues at coordinate 10,560 of JAVTVY010022549.1, read as the reverse complement.
TGTGAAAGTGTGTTATTCTTTGATACACAAATTTCGGTTATTTACATTCTGATTTGTTTGTTTCTCACCATATTGGTTCCATCTGTATACTGTATTACGCTTATAATTCAGATGGAGTTGAGCATTATTTTTATTTCTTCTCTCTGAGAAAATTTAAAATTGTTAGCGTGAGGGTGAGTGTATTTCTCCGGGAAATCTTTAGAAATACTCTCGTTCGACGATACGGAACACGCAAATTCGTGAAGTCGTCTTGATTACCGGTACAGTCTACAAGAACATCACACTGCTCTTTAGCTATGTTCTTACCGTTTCTGCTTCTCGACAACTTGTTCGCGCTAGGTCATTTCAAATTCTAAATTTTTAATAACCTTACCTTCCTGCCGGCGAGAGACTTTAAATGTATTTCCTCTCTTCGGGAATTTTAAATTTCTTTGAGGATATTTCTCGGTTACGTTGAAATCTCTTTGTTCTGGATGTCGGTGCTGTGACTATTTTTGGGTTATAAATAGTAACATTGTTTGTAAATGTTGATATTCTCTCCTTATAAAACTCCAGTACTGATTTTCGTGTACAGGAGACAAATTACATCCGGAGAGGTCATAATGTAATCATGTTCACTATCACAGTATTCATGTTCACTGACACAAAGATCCATAATACCAGTTAGCCCATTGAGCTTACGTGTGATTAGCGTTAGGAACAGTTAATGTGTTCATATCTACTGCGTTCTATGTTCTAAAAGAAGGAAAATAATTATAATCGAATTCGGGGTTACTGTGTTGCAACTCTTTTTCTCGCTTCGCACCTTTACGACGTTACATTACGTCGTCTCGTTGTCCTCGTACACCTGTACGTCGTTTCTCACCGTTACGTCGTGTACTTTTATAAGTTTGTATCCTGCTCTATTTTGAGCATGTATGTACATTATGTTGCGAATGAGGAAATTACTACGTTTATCACACATAACGTTTCTCTCATTTTTCCACGTTCCGGTACGCCATAACGCCGTGTTTCACGTCATTGCTTCATTTGCGAGTTGTATATTTTATATCCATTCATCTTCGTTTTTCGGCACTTCCTTCGAGGCTCCATCGTCGGTCGTCGGCGGGAGCGGAAGTCCGTCCGCTTAGCGTCATCCTTCCATTTATATCAGTTCCTCTCGGGTTTTTCACATGGTGATTTACTTAGGTGCGTCGTTGCACTACGAAGAGAGTTTTTGTTCAAGCATTTTTGATTCCGGTTTTGTGTTGAGATAACAAAATTGTGTTGGAATCTACAGTGTTTGGTCTAATACTGTTATATGGAAAATGGATTAGGTCTTTGGATTATGGACGTGGATAGTGATGGACGTCGCCTGGATTGTGAATTACGGTCTAGACGCTTGTAATTTAATTCAGCACAGTTTTGTGTTGATTTTTGTTTAACTCGGAACCATGTTGACTTGTTAACACACAAACATTTTGTGTTGAGTTCCGTTTACCTTAGGATTGTGCTTAAACGACACAATGTTTTTCGTGGTGTACTTGGGGGACAGTTTTTCGACTTTCTCCATCAAGTACTTTATTCCCGTATAGACGGTTGCACCAGTTGTTAGACTTTGACATTATGGTTCTGTCATCATCTTAGGGCTTTTCATTTCTATGCAGGACCTTACTCACTACGTTCGTTTTTTACGGGTTCGGTCTCTGCAGCGGATTTATTTGTCCTGGTGCCGAGGACGTTATGCCGATCCCGACTCTGTCTCTATTTCCCTCGTTGCTGACTTCCTCCTTCATCTTCACCAGGATAGGAAGTTTCATATTAGCTCCATTGTAGGGTATGGATCTGCTCTGGCTAGGGGGTTACGTCTTACCTCTGGTACCGACATTAACCTTAACGATTATATCTCTGCGCTTATTCGCGCCTTCGCCTTAGTCGCGACGTACTCGCCTACTGTTACCGAAATGGGATATCGGTGTGGTTCTGTGTGCTTTGATTCGTCCGCCCTTTGAACCCTTTCTATCCGCTTCTCTAAAGCTGTGTCCTACAAGGCGGCTTTTCTGGCGGCTTTTGCTTTGGCGTCTAGAGTGTCTAAACTTCATGCTTTTGTGAGATCTTCCATGACTGGGACGGCAGATTGGTCTCGCATTTTCCTTTCGTTCCGTTCCGGAGTTTATCGCCAAAATGAGTCTGTTCGCTTAGGTCCGTGCGCTCAACGGTCGTACTCTATTCCGGCGTTTTCAGACTTCGTCCATGGGCTCGAAGGCGACCTTTTGTTTTGCTCTGTACAAGCCATTCGCCACTATCTTACTCGTACCGATTCCGCTCGCGGCTCTCGGCGCCTGTTATTTCAGTCATTTCGCCCGTCTGCAATTGCATGACATTACGAAAATGCCATTGACGCGTGGTTGGAGAAGACCATAAAATGGTCATCAATTGGTAATTGACGCCTCCCCGCTACTGTATACTGCTTCTTCCCATGAGATTCGTGCCATCGCTACGCATGGCCTTTATGGAAGAACTTTTCCCTCCATGACATTGTCCAGTCTTGTGTCTGGACAACATACTCCACGTTCACAAATTTCTATCTGTGTGATATATCAGTGCAATCAGATAGTGTGACCACGCTTGGGCCACTGGGGGCTACCCAGCACGTGGTAAGTTATTTCGGAAAAAGAGGGGGGGGGGGGGTGCAAAATTGTCACCATTGCAGCAAGGCAACCATCTTGCTGTATCATCTCATCTCATCTCTCAATTATATCATTTGTCCACATTCAATGTGATCATCTATGAAGGAAGAAATAAGTCAGATGGACGACCTTGGTCCCTCTAATCATCAATCTAAGATGCCTGACACTAAATCATCATTCTAAGATGCCTGAAACTATGGTGAGTGTAATCTTTACCTTAACTGCGGTTTTGCTTGTGTCTTTCAGGTTGAATCTGACTTCCTTCTGGATGATCTCAGCTGCGTCACCTACGCTCAACTCACAAGACAAGTTGGACGTAAGACGATTGTGGACTGAGAATGGTGTGGCTTGGCGCCCTCTAAGCCCGGACAGTTTACACTTCACCCGATCTTATAGGTACAGCCAAGTACCTGCATGTATGCTCCAACCGAGGTTGTAGCCCCACGTACCATACAATGCCTACCAAGAAGACCTAATAGCCCTAGGGGCAGAGGATTCTGACATCTTGGTAGAGTTTGCTACCACACCACGAGCACAGCTAGTACATGGATGTAGACACTCAAGATAAGTACAACTGTATCAAATCCATCCCCCTCTGTTGTCGACTGCCTCTTCTCATGAGATTCGCGCCATTGCCACGTCATGGCCGTTATGGAAGAACCTGTCCCTCCTTGACATTGTCCAGTCTTGTGCCTGGACGGCGAACTCCACGTTCACCAATTTCTATCTGAGAGATATGTCAGTCCAGTCAGATAGCATGACCACGCTTGGGCCGCTCATAGCCGCCCAACACGTGGTCAAGTAAATTTTGCAAAAAAGGGGGGGGGGGGGCGGCATTTTGGATCATCGCAGCAAATCTGCAACTTGCTGTATCATCTCATCTCGTTCTCAATTATATCATTAGTCCACATTATCATGAGCATATATGAAGGAAGTTATAAAGTCAGATGGACGGCCTTGGACCTTTCATCATCAACCTAAGATGTATCATCATTCTAGATGCCTGACACTATGGAGAGTGTATTCCTTACCCTAACTGCGGTTTTGCTTGTGTCTTTCAGGTTGAATCTGATTTCCTTCTGGATGATCTCAGCTGCGTCACCTACGCCCAACTCACGAGACAAGTTGGACGTAAGACGATTGTGGACTGAGAAGGGTTCTATGGTGTAATGATTGGCACTCTGGACTCTGATTCCAGCGGTCCGAGTTAACGCAGATCTCGGTAGAACCTCCATGGTGGAGAAGGGTTCTATGGTGTAATGGTTGGCACTCTGGACTCTGATTCCAGCGGTCCGAGTTAACGCAGATCTCGGTAGAACCTCCATGGTGTGGCTTGGCTCCCTTTAAGCCGGACAGTTATGCTTCACCCGAAGCTTATAGGTACAGCCAAGTACCTGCATGTATGTTCCTACCGTGGCCGAAGCCCCAAGAGTTTCATACAAATGCCTACCAAGAAGACCTACAGCCTTAGTGGCAGAGGATTCTGACATCTTGGTAGAGTTGCTACCACACCACGAGCACAGCTACATGGATGTAGACATGCAAGATAAGTACAACTGTATCTTATCCACATTTTAACCTTTTACGTCTTTGACCAGGGTTTCAATTGTTGATTATTGATGTCTCATGCTTTTACCCATGTCTGTGTCTTCCCAGCGGTTACTTAGCCTGCTTTTGAATCTACTACATGGCCGAGGTTCCCTCCTCCATATGTTGGTACTGAGGCATTGAAATTAAAGCAGGTTTACGATTTAGGAAGCAAATATTAAACATTTATAAACAATGTTTCTATTTGTTACTAAATCAAACCTGCTTTAATTTAATGGGCCCTCCCGTCCGTCCCCTCGTACCGCGGCCTGGTTCACTACTGGTCTCGGTTTGTTACAATGAGAAAGAGGGCGAGAATGGGCTGGCTCTGGCTTATATAGTAACCACGTTGGGAAGAGTGAGAGCTCTCCTAGGGGCGGACAACTCTCTCCTAGGGGAGTTAACTTTAGTTTTACTTCCGTTTTCTACGTTTGAATGTGCAGCTTAATGGAGATTAAGGCATTGAAATTAAAGCAGGTTTGATTTAGTAACAAATAGAAACATTGTTTATAAATGTTTAATTTTGGGATAATTCACCAGGGCGTTAAGCTAAGCAATGACGGGCGTTACTGTCTATAAAAGCAAGTGTATTCCCAAAACACGCACTATATGACGTTCAACCGTCAACATGGCTTATACTTGCTCTGAGTGTGAACGCACGTTCAGCAGACATTACGATATGATGCGACACCAGAAAAATATACATGGGATTGAAGATTCCGAGGAGGCGAATGCCGATACAGAGACTGCAGAGAGTCTATCGACTGATACCAAAACCGAGATTGCTGAGAGTCTATCTACTGATACGGTGAGCTTGACCTCAGATAGTCAGCCTACATCCCAAGAAAGTTAGACAGAACCTACCTTCTGTGATCGTATTGTGCATGAAGCTATTAATACTCGCGCTGCAGCGATCGAGGACGCCGGACAGGATAACTTACAACAGGCGTACACCCAAATGTGCCCCTGCATCAGGAAAACAGCCATGGCGATCTATGAACAGTATACCTTACTACCGCTTGAAATGAAAGGCGACCGCACGCACAGGTCCATCATGAAGACCAAGCGTCACTTGGAAGAGGCTATGGGACTACCACCCACCGAGGCCCTGGAAAATGCGATAAGAATGCGCAAACAACTGTTTCAGGACATGCTGCGCGAACAATATCCTGAACTGCCCGACGATGCTTAGGTCGCACCAAGCAAAGATGGAACTTTCTGAAAGGACGGCTTCTGATTGGACAAGAGCAGCCGAGAATACATCTAACGGGCAAGAACGAATTTGACAGTTACAGCGCCAAATGGCGTGGGTATGATGTAACATTGGGGAGAATAAACTATATGAAAAAAACTTGTTCACTCTTCTGTCATCTTTGTTGTTGTTTTTCTCTCATCTGTCTACATCAAGGCGTCAAGCGTTATGCTAGGGAGTTGAGGGGTAACTACGGGCGTTGACGGGGTCACTGCATTTCGATGTATTGGTGGCAATTCCATGAAAATCAGAGCTTTTGCGGTAATTCACCAGGGCGTTGAGCTTGGCGTTCGCGGGCGTTGCTACAAGATGCCTCTTCACACGAGGCATTCGGACCAAGGATGGTCCCTCTCTACCCCAAAAACACCCCCACTCATCCCCAAAATGCCTGTTTTCTATACTACGGCCAGACTGCGCATGCGCAGAATACTGAAGACGGACCAATCGGGTGCTCCTCCATGAGAGCTTCAAAATAAGACCTCCTGCGACACCATAGGACCAAGAGGGGCTCACCTAGACCCCCAAAACGTCCACCCAGCACTATTTACCCACTATGCATGGGCGCAGTGTGTTTTTAAAAAAAATTCACCCGTAGCTTCGAGACCTCGCCCATCGTGTTCTACGTGGTGAGACGTGAAAAACAAGACCAAACAACCCATATCGCAATGAACATGTGTGAATTTTCAAGTATGGACCTATCCCATGAGCCCGTATGGGCCTATCCAGACCTCCGTGAACTTTTCGAAAAATTTCACCGCTTAACTTCGGGACCCTTCCCATTGTGTTTTGCGTGGTGAGATGTGAAAAACATGACCAAACAACCCATAGTAAAATAATAAAAAAAACCCACAAATTACCACCCCATGCAGGCATTTCCCCGTATAGATGCAAATGTGCGAATCATTCCCCTATTGTAGAGGTAAAGTCCGTGTTCCGCTTTTTATATTTTCGGGACAAATCCTCCGTTTTACATACGCTCACTCCCCCACCCTACCTCTCTCATCAGACCCCGATAAGCCCGGGGGACCGATATTAGCCCTTTTGGGCATGGTTGATAGGCGTTTTCCCCTATTTTAGGGGTAAAGTCCGTGTTCCGATTTTTATATTTTCGGGACAAACCCTCAATCTACGTGCACCCACCCATGGCTTGATAGGCAGACCCCGATAAGCCGGGGGGACCGATATTAGCTCTTTTGGACATGGTTGATGGGGATTTTTCTCTATTGTAGTGGTAAAGTCCGTGTTCCGCTTTTATATTTTGGGGACAAATCCTCAATTTACATACACCCACCCAGGACTTGGTCGCCCTGGAGGAGCGCTTCACTTTGACACCTCACTCGACCCAATCGGTCCATTAGGGGCCCTCTGGCCCCCAAAATGCCTCGACGATTTCCGATGATTCTCACGAAAACCCGTGTATTTGGGACTACCGAATACTTTAGTATTTGCTATATTTTTTTGAAGGATTGAAGCTAGGGTCTCCAAATTCATATTATGTGTACAACTTGTGATTGACTAGATGCCTATCCCAGTTTATTGACGACCTATTTTTTCAAGGTCATATACTGTTTATTATGGTCTAACATGAAGAAATATATCTAGGCTTTCCAAATTAATACCTCTGTCAAAGGTCCAGAGGTGTACTGAAGATGACTGACGACCTGATTTATCAAGGTCAAATTTTAGTATTTGCTATACTTTTTTTAAGGATTAAATCTAGGGTCTCCAAATTCATATTATGTGTACAACTTGTGATTGACTAGAAACCTATCCAAGTTGACTGACCTTGACCTATTTTTTAGGCCATCAGCAGTAATATTTTTGTTTCCAGTAACCAACTATAGAAAATTTGGGTAGGTAGGAAGGCAGGAATTTTTATTTTTTTAGCAGATTTTTTACCTTTTTGTATTAGTATTTCACGGAGTACTGCTGAAAAACATAGAAATAAAAAAAGTTTTCTACCCAAACTGTTTGGCTCGAAAATAAACACCTCAACAAAAGTAAGTTCCCCCGTAAACATTGGCTAATATTTTCTAAGATAGTTATGTAATTGTAACGAGATTTCTTACAGAGTATCAGTTTGACCAGCAGAACAATCAGTGAAAATGATACCCTGCAGGTGGCGCTATGCCTGAATGCGCATGGATTCAATGCAAGACGGTCGCATTTCAAAAATTGCCAAACAGATTATCAAAGACAGATTTTATTCAATCATGAACAAATCCTAACAGGTGGAGCAAAGACAGTGCTATCCAATCACACGGTTTGACCAGAGCAGCAATCGGTGAATATGATTACCGTGTAGGTGGTGCTATGCCTTAACCCCGTCAGGCCTGGAGGGCCATTATAGCCCCTCCTACCAAACTTTTTCTCCTATCTCCGGAGCAACAACAAAATAAAAGCAGACTTTTTAGTTTGTCATATTGGGGTCAGTTTGAACGTACATTGTATTTGCATATCCCCCGAACAGAGGATCATGGGTAAATCCAAGATGGCGGCCATGTGAGGTACCAGAAAAGATATGTTTTCATCATTTTTCTTCAAACGTTCTGCTTTTCCTCGAGGAAAAGTGGTGAAAATGATTTTATTTCCCATCGGACTATTATTTACTCATTTTTCATGCAGTTTAAATTGCAAAACAAATACATAAATAAAAAAATTCGAAAAATCTGACAAAAAAATCATCATCCAGCATCCAATCTCCAGAGGTAAGAAAACTATTGGGGGGGGGCGAAATAGTCCCATTGATTTATGCATGATCCTCTGCTCTGGGAGTATGCAATTACGTTCAAAATCACCCCAATATGACAAACTACATATAAAAAGTTTTTATTTTGTTGTTTCTCCGGAGATAGGAGAGAAAGTGTGGTAGGAGGAGCTATAATGGCCCTCCAGGCCTGACAGGGTTAAGGCATAAGTAGTATACAAGGAGTCTTTAAGGGCTTTAGCGCTTCACTGCGCATGCGCAGAACTTGGGTTGACGTCAGAAGTGTCGATGTGCGCATGCGTGAGGGATGTGTGGTGGGAGGTGGGTACAAGATGGCGGCCTGTGTGGATGTGTGGTGGGAGGTGGGTACAAAATGGCGGCCTGGTTTTATGGTGGTGGGAGGTGGGTAGCCGCCATCTTGTACCCACCTCCCACCACCATTTGGATGGTGGTGGGAGGTGGGTATCGCCATTTTGTACCCACCTCCCACCACATGGTTGGATGGTGGTGGGAGGTGGGTACAAGATGGCGGCATGTAGAAAAACGTATAAAAGGAGTCGATTTTTTAGGGTAGGGTGTATTCAATCTGACTTACCTGACCTGACCTGCCTCCCTGCCTGCCTGCCTGCCTGCCTGCTTGCCTATCCGCTTGTATGAGACGAAAAGCATGAGACGTGGAGAAGATTTTCCCTTGGACCCAGCAGCACTTCCGGTTGAAGTCTTGCCTGAAGACGAGCGTGTGAGGGCCATTTATCAACGTCACTGGGCTACCATACGCCATTGTTTTCACCGTGACCGTCGTCTATTGGACTTGTATAACTTTCGACTGCAGGACCTCACGTATCTGTCTACCTATGCCGAGAACATTTTCAGAGATCAGGTGACAGCGTTCAAGTTGAATATCACATTCGGGTACATTTTACGGCACAAGGAGACGGACCAGCTGCGGTATTATTATCCCAGCAATAATACCTATGTGTTTAGATGCCCCTTCACATAAGCTTCACTTTGATACCTTACTCGACCCCATGGGTCCATTAGGGGTGCCCCTAGCTCCAAAACGTCTATTTCCATACCCTTCGGCCACCGCGCATGCGCAGAATGCCGATAGTTCAATCCCACACCCAGCCCATTAGATGCTCCTTCACATAAGCTTCAATTTGATACCTCACTCGACCCCATTGGTCCATTTTTTTTAAAAAAAATTTTTGGCTATCCCCTAGCTCCAAAACGTCTATTTCCATACCTTTCGGCCACCGCGCATGCGCAGAATGCCGATAGTTCAATCCCACACCCAGTCCATTAGATGCCCCTTCACATAAGCTTCAATTTGATACCTCACTCGACCCCATTGGTCCATTTTTTAAAAAAAAAATTTGGCTATTCCACCAACCTTCCTTACCCGGATAGGGTGGTAATTTACACCCTTTTTTTCAATAATTTCAATTTTTAATTGTTAAAAAAACATAGAAAATGAAAAAGATTTTTTTTGGCTCCATAAATCTTTTTTTCCTTTTTTATTAAATTTTACAAAAAAATTTTTTTTGGCTATTCCACTAACCTCCCCCCATCCCCTTGTCCCCCCCACTTCAATTTTCCCTTTTTTTTCAATAATTTCAAAAAATTGTAAAAAAAAATTAAAAAATTTTTTCTTTGGGCAGTAGCATGATGGGAGTTGGTGTTAATTTTTGTGCTTTTTTGATAGAAGTTTCCTCTTCCGGAAAGATGGGGTGGCCCTGAAAAGGGCCTTTGAAAGTGTTACGACACTTATGCCCGATAGATTCTTTTTATTCCACCCACTTGCTTCCTGCAGATTGGACACTTGATTTTTAGATGTTGTTCACCGGCTTCAACGCAGTGGCACATGTCTCCTACACACGTCAGCGTGACCCAACAATCTTTACAGATGCATAAATGACCACATGGTAATACAGCGTACTTGCTCTCTTCGTCTGTGCAGACGCTACATCTGGATATTTTTTCTTCTTTATGCATTTGTTTGTTCTGTCTTTTAATCTCCGCGTCCATTGCATTCATGTCTTCTTTCATCCCGTTAATCACTTCGTTGAGGCGGGTTACCTCGGCTTCGCCCCAAGAGCATGGTTGTGGTGGTGGTGTTTCGGCAGCCGAAGTCGTTGGAGTTTCGCAAGGCGATGTCGTTATAATTGGCGTTGTTGTTGTTGGAGGTCTACTATTTAACCATGGAAGCTCGTCTTGTTCCCCATCAGTTATATCATTGTCGGTGTTTTCTTCTTCTATGGCCACCATCCTGTTGATTTCTTGGTCCTGTTCTTGACTTAGCCTTTGCAACCGTCTATCCTCTTCTGCTCTTACATCTCGCCGGA
>JAVTVY010022548.1:0-84320 GCA_036873755.1 Hanleya hanleyi | reverse complement strand
GTGACGTCACCAACATGGCGCGTAGAGAGTTGAAGTTTTCGACTGAAAAATTCAGACGGCGATATATGCGTCACTATTTCACAATAGTGCGCAAGATTTTAAAATAGTGCGCAGGAGGGGATAGAGATTAGATATACGGCAGTTTCAGAGGTGGGTGATTCGTAATAAAATTATCTAAAACCCTCGCTGGAGGTGACTGGGGCCGACCTATAGCCCTCATACTCTTGAGGGCTATATATTATTTAGCTATCTTCAGGTAGGGTCATTCAAATTAGATGTCAGGGGTACTGAATTTTTACCCAGTCGAATATTTTTATAGTCGTGACATTCTTGTGGGTTCTAAAGCTCGTTAACCGAATACTGTACAGGTAATGTTTCAGTGCACATACTTGATAAAAGCATGCCGTGTTGATGACAGTTTCCTTGCTCCCCACATTGGAAATGAGCCAGGTCATTCAAGTGCTGTCAAGTAAAGGGTTGGCACCATGCAGTATTATTGTGATTCGTTCTATCATCCACTGATCTGGCGTAGAGGTTGCTGTGTATGAGGAGGAATCATTTTGTTACCGATGGTTATGCTTTCCATGTCTTCATCAAATCGTGATGTGTTATAGATCATGTTACGTGGGAAAATGGAAGTGGCCAGGACTTATCTTCTGCCATGAGGTTGAAACCTGTCTGTCAGTTGTGTAGTCACTGGGAGCCACCTCATCAATCAGGAGATTTCTTCCTTATTTTTGGCATCCTATATGATGCAGGCAAATTTAATGGGCATTTTCCTTGAGGAAGCCGACTCAAGAGTTTTTCATGTACAACTACTGTTATGGTCAGAAGATTAGACACGAATATCTTGGTGATCCTTATGGGAATGTTCATCATCGTTATAACCATTTATGGAATTATTTGGTGAAAGAATGATGAATATGATGCAGAATCTCCCTCCAACACAGTATATTCCTATCTAACACAGTATATTCCTATCTAACACAGTATATTCCTATCTAACACAGTATATTCCTATCTAACACAGCATATTCCTATCTAACACAGTATATTCCTATCTAACACAGTATATTCCTATCCAACACAGTATATTCCTATCAAACACAGTAGATTCCTATCCAACACAGTATATTCCTATCTAACACAGTATATTCCTATCTAACACAGTATATTCCTATCTAACACAGTATATTCCTATCTAACACAGTATATTCCTATCTAACACAGTATATTCCTATCTAACACAGTATATTCCTATCTAACACAGCATATTCCTATCTAACACAGTATATTCCTATCTAACACAGTATATTCCTATCCAACACAGTATATTCCTATCAAACACAGTAGATTCCTATCCAACACAGTATATTCCTATCTAACACAGTATATTCCTATCTAACACAGTATATTCCTATCTAACACAGTATATTCCTATCTAACACAGTATATTCCTATCCAACACAGTATATTCCTATCTAACACAGTATATTCCTATCTAACACAGTATATTCCTATCTAACACAGTATATTCCTATCTAACACAGTATATTCCTATCTAACACAGTATATTCCTATCTAACACAGTATATTCCTATCCAACACAGTATATTCCTATCAAACACAGTATATTCCTATCCAACACAGTATATTCCTATCAAACACAGTATATTCCTATCTAACACAGTATATTCCTATCCAACACAGTATATTCCTATCAAACACAGTATATTCCTATCCAACACAGTATATTCCTATCTAACACAGTATATTCCTATCAAACACAGTATATTCCTATCTAACACAGTATATTCCTATCAAACACATTTGCTGAAATATCTACTAGACCAGCATCTGGTTAACAAGTTTGGGGACCCCGTAGAATTCCCCTGATATTCTAGAAAACTTTGGGTGGATAAAAATGAAGGACACCTGCCAAATCAACGTGGATGACACTACCTGGAGCGACTGCAAGAGCGACTGTAATATTGAGCTTCTGTGCGCGAAGAAGTGCTTAGACCTGCAAAACAGTCAACACCAGTAAACAACAATATTGCCCACGACATTTGAAAATGCCAGAGTTCACAAATGAGGTGTGAAGCGGGTTCAGTAGTGGGTTCACTATCGTGTAGCCGGTGATTTTCTGGCGTTAGCTCAGTGAGTCTCACTGGACACGTTTGTAATACGCAGGCGGTGGTTCGCATCTCAGCCAGGAACTTAGTTATTATTACAACATTGGCATTGTCACCAAAGGGAGTGGAGTGGCGGCATTGACAACATCGGCGCTGTAAGCAGGGTTTGGTGGAAGTAGAAAATGACTGATGGATGATCAGGTTGTCGAGTTCAGTACATGGTTGAAGGAAACGTGGTGGATGCTCATCTTATTGTCGAATTGAGTCAATGCTGATGGGAACGAAAGAGGGTAGTTGGCACAGCTTGTCAGGCTAGTCCCGGGGTTGTCTGGGTATTAAGACCGTGGTGCTTTCCATGATTGGGGAGGGGGGGGGGGGTGTTAGAACCGGTCCACACACAAAAAAAACATCATTCATAAAACCTTGGCCAAAACGCAATGAAAAATCTTTTTGTAGGGTGAACATCATGAAAACGCTTTTGGAGATTTTTTTCTTTTGACGTTATTGAAAAGAGTCATGATAATGCTATAGTTTTATAATTATAGTTTAAAATATTATTCCTGATAACATTTTAAAACACTGTTATGATGTTTAAAGACAACACTGAAATGTTCTTAAAATGTTTTGATTATGTTATGAGAAAAACAGTTCCCAAAAACACATCAACCCTACCAATTTCGGTGCTGTAATCCAGCATGTCACGATTTCGCTCAGAAATGGCGCTAAGCCACTAAACTACATGAGCGGTATTAGATGCAAATATTCAGCGATGGAGTAATAGCCCTATCAAGTCATCTGGTGGAAACTGATGAACTATGTGACCGAAAAAAGACGGCCAAACGAGGGAGTATTTATAGAATGCAAGTTTTTATTCAGAACAAATAACTGTAAGGCCCGACGGCGATCAAGCGCTTCATTATCCTCCATGTCTACAAGTCACAAAACTACAATCACAATTATTTGTAAAGTGGGCAAACCTCGGGGACGCTAAGCTCGTATTTTGCTGTCAGCATGCGATATGTATCGCCAAATTTGAGAAACTTTGAGGGGCGGCGCTTGGTGATATAGCCCTGTTTTATAAGTTCCTGCGATAATGTTTTGTGACGTTGATTAAAATCGTCATATTTAACAAAGAACCTAGCAAATGCTATTAGGCGATATATGTATACGCCATGTACAGGTCCCCCTGGTATATTTACTGTCTAGATAGGGATAGTTTACGATGTCGATATTGTAATCATCACTTTTACCGTAAAGCCTCGAATAATATGATCAATATATACATATTACTATTACTTCGTGGTTAAAGAACACCATTTGCGAGTGCATGTTATGCCTATGTGTTGAGATATGTAAGAAAAGATATGTTGGAAATGTTAACGACGTTTGGTGGCTAAAAAAACAACAACCGTATAGCGCCGTAGGAAAGCCAGCCTCGGCTGCTCACATTCAGACATTATAATACGGAGGATTCTAAGACGTAGTCTTAGTATCTCAGCTGCGCTTTTATTGTAGATGTCCATGTGGAAATTATGAAGTAACCACACAGCCACTAGCACAGGCTTGAACGGAATTACATACGCTAGCTCGGGAGCTGTGATGACAAATCTGCTCAAATAAATAACTTTAATGATGTTAGTGCATGAGCATCGAGGGCGACTTTCCATTATGAACGCAGACGTACAGGGAAAACTGTTACTGTTTCTGGATTTCCAAAAATATCATCATCATTTTTTCTGGAAAATCGCTTTTTATTCACATTGACGTTCCCATGATGTTACACAGACCATTGCGCTAATCGTTAGTAGTAGTGTCCCGTGAAATTGAACAAACTTGACCTACTTAATGACGTCACATTGTGGAGGAAATGTGGAGGAACTTGATCACGTGATGATCACGTGATCAAGGCATGTTCTCGATGGGACAAAATGGCGGCTGATGTGGGATGGGATGGGACAAAATGGCGGCTGATGTGGGATGGGATGGGACAAAATGGCGGCTGTGGGATGGGATGGGACAAAATGGCGGCTGATGTAAAGGTGATTACAGACCCCCTTTTGACGAGTGCGCAGGTGTTTCTGCGCAGATTTGTGGCGGAAGTGTGGCGGGGTTTCCCAGTGGGGGATTCCCCAGTGGGGGTTTCCCAATGACGATCACGTGATCAAGGCATGTCCTGACTTGTTCTGGGTTGTACAGTTCTGCCATGCGGAGGATGGGTACTAGTATTTCGCTGACGTCCTAGTAATAAACATAATCTATAGGTGTTGTACCATGTGAATAGGATCAGTCTAGCATCTGTACCACCCTAGGGTCGAGTGTTTATTGTCCCGTGTATCTCCGCAAGAAAACAACAAACAAAATGGCGGCTCCATGATGGTGTGGGGACGCCCTTTCCACATCACGGCATCAGAGCGCCATCTGCACACATTGACGCAAGGGAGACAACTCGTGTGGTCCAAGGATATGGAAATAGCCGTGTTGGAGCTAGGGGAGTTACTACTGGTCCAGTGGGGTCGAGTGATGTATCAATGTGAATCCTATGTGAGGGGGCATCTGATGGGCTGGGTGTGGGGTTGAACTAGCGTCATTCTGCGCATGCGCGGTGGCCCAAGGGTATGGAAATAGCCGTATTGGAGCTAGGGGAGTTACTACTGGTCCAGTGAGGTCGAGTGAGGTATCAAAGTGAAGCCTATGTGAGGGAGCATCTGACTGGACTAGTGGGTTTGAAATAGCGTCATTCTGCGCATGCGCGGTGGCCCAAGGGTATGGAAATAGCCGTGTTGGGAGCTAGTGAAGCCAATAATGGTCCAATGGAGTCGTATGAGGTATCCATGTGAAGCCTAGGTGAGGGGGCATCTGACTGGACTAGTGGGTTTGAACTAGCGTCATTCTGCTCATGCGCGGTGGCCCAAGGGTATGGAAATAGCCGTGTTGGCATGTAGGGGAGTTACTAATGGTCCAATGGGGTCATATGAGGTATCAAAGTGAAGCTTAGGTGAAGGGGCATCTGACTGGACTAGTGCGTTGACATAGCGTCATTCTGCGCATGCGCGGTGGCCCAAGGGTATGGAAATAGCCGTGTTGGAGCTAGGTGAGTTACTACTGGTCCAGTGGGGTCGAGTGAGGTATCAAAGTGAAGCCTAGGTGAAGGGGCATCTGACTGGACTAGTGGGGTTGAACTAGCGTCATTCTGCGCATGCGCATAGACGTTTTGGGATGTAGGGGAGTCCCTAATGGTGCAATGGGTTCGAGTGAGGTATCCAAGTGAAGCCTAGGTGAAGGGGCATCTGATGGGTTGGGTGTGCGGTAGGAATGTCATTCTGCGCATATGCAATGCGGAGCTCTCGTCCAATCAGAAGCGAGTATTTCAAATCCGTCACGGAGCTCTCGTCCAATCAGAAGCGAGTATTTTGACCCGGTGCATTATGGGACATATCCAAGATGGCGGCACGTACGTTCAAGATGGCGGCACATCCGGTGTCGAAAACTGGCCATTTTTGTCGGCATGTGGTCACCTAGTGTCGAAAACTGGACCCTGTATGGGTCCCGCTAGACGTGTTGGAGCCACGAATGGTCCAATGGGGTCGAGTGAGGTATCAAAGTGAAGCATTCGTGAAGGGGCATCTGATGGGCTGTGTGTGTGGTTGAACTAGCGGCATTCTGCGCATGCGCAGTCTGGCCGTAGTATAGAAATAGACGTGTTGGGGTGTAGGTGGGCCCCTAGTGGGTCGATGGGATCGAGTGATGTATCCATGTGAAGCCTAGGTGAGGGAGTTACACTAGGGTGTCGTTTCCATTCTGCTGCGCAGGTCACGTGGGGGTTGTGACGTCACTTCCGGGTTTTTCACTAAAACTACCTCCAAACATAGAAGAGTTTCTAATATTTCCCCTTAGACGTCCGTATGTTCAACCTCCGGGATGTTTCCCGGCGCGGCCCCCCAGCGCGAGCGCGCGCGCGCGCGGGTTCTCCGGCCGCAGCGCGCGCGCGCGTCAATGTAGGGAGAGGTTAAATCGACAACATAGAACTTATAGTCATCAACTTCATCTATACGTGTTGGACGAGTCTCTTCACTCACCGTATACACGCACCTCAATGAAATGCCCGCTCCAAACCTAGACCAAAAACACGTACTTGGTCTGTGGGCTGATTTCATTGGCTCTCTATTTTTACTATAGTGCGCTTGCATTCTAACCTTGATGGGTTACATTTTGGCCCATCCTACACCACTGATTTCAGTTTGACTGAATCTCCACATTGGGCATTGATGCATTAGGAATAAAACACACAAGACAGGGTTTTTTTTGATGAGATCTCATTTTTTTATTCAGTGAACAACAACAACGTGAGAACAACCACGTGAAAACTCAAGCCCAGAACAAGGGGCTTGTAATTAACTGAAGCCCAGAACAAGGGGCTTGTACATTGAAAGAACTGAAGCCCAGAACAGGGGGCTTATAAACTTAAGCCCAGAACAGCGGGCGTGTGTACATTGAAAGAATTCAAGCCCAGAACGGGACTTGTACATTGAAATGATGGGTGGCCCAGTCATAGACGAGTACATCTCGGTCCTCAGCCTTGGGGTACTCGTCAAACATCTGTACGATGGTAGATAAGGGTCTTCCCCGGCATCGATGGTACAGGTAAAACAAGCAATATTGTCCGCACACGCTACTGGTCAGGCTTTGCAACGTTTGACTGTTCCAACACCACGTCTCTGTGCCTTGATCCATGAAGTCTGTTAAATCGGGATGGAGGGGTGGCAGGCCGTACGGCTCAAAGTATTCACCCTGCTGTTCTGTCAAGTACACGGCCACACAATGTTCACCGGGCCGATCCATCGGGTCCGTGTTGAGAACGTAAGCAGCAGGATACACACGGTCTAATGGGAACACATCTCGGGCGAACACCCCTTGAAAGACCCTACGTGTCTCTGGGTCATTCTCCAGCACGGTGGTTATCTGCTCTGTATCCATGTTAGGTGGAGAAGTCACACAGCACGTTGCGCGCCTTGTCCACTTGAATGATGTTGTCAAACTCGGCGTAGCAGATCACATTGACGGTGCTCCAGAGGGCTCGTTGAAAGTGGATTTCCAACCGTAAATTGCCTTGCTTGGCCAGGGCCAGCTGATGGTCGTTCTCTAAGGTGGGGGTCAGATCGAAACAGAACAACGTGTATCCGTTCCCGTAGTCCTCCCGACTGATGAAATTCCCTTCGTCCTGGTTGATTTGACCGGTGGCTGTAAACAGGCTCTGATAGGCTCGAATGAAATTCGCGCGCCCAAAGTTCGGGGTTAAGGCCGTGGCTGGTACCTGTTGTCCATCCACATGCAGGGCCACAAAACTGACGCCGAAATGTTTAAAGTCAAACGGATTCTCTGGGTAGGCTCCACTGAAACTGGTATTTTCCACACAGGTCAGGATCAATCGCTTGGGTAGTTCCCCCAGGAACAGGTTGTCTTTGTTGGCGCTCATATTTCCAGCAGACACAGAGAACACTTTGGTTTGCACACGTCGGATAGGGTACTGCGCTGGTTTTGTTTCCAAGGCTTTCATGTGTCCCAATTGAACGGCTGGATTCGGTTTCACTTTTCGGACATACAGGACTGCGTCTTCGATGACAATCTTATAGTCAGCTACATGCGCCTCTACGTTAGTGGCCATCAAGGCGAAGGTCGGAGGCGCCCGTATCAGTCGGATTTTGATGGGAACCTTGTTCAAGAGGTATCGGTCTTGCATGAACATGTCTGCGTGCAGTCGACCGATCATATCCACCGAGACGCCGTTCGCGGTCAAAGCCTTCCGTTTGCTATATCCCGTATTGTCGTTCTCTGCGCCCATGTGCTCGGCTTTTGTCCGGGTAGAATAAAGCGGCTGTCAGTTGAGATTTTTTAGCCTCTCGCCCATGCGACAACAGCGTCTCGATGTAGGCTCGATAGGGGTACGTGTTGGTCGAGTCACTGATGAGTTTGTCGCTGAGAAATATATCCACCTGTTGAAACATCGAGTGCAGCCAGAGATTCGTCGGGCCCACCGTTGCTGGGTCGACGATTCTGGTGCCATCTCCACTGACGATCTTTGCTTTCACATACAAGTAGGTATGGGCTAAATCCACATAGGTCGTATCCGCATTGCTGATGGTGAAGTCGATGGGCCCTGTTGCGTTGATGCTGGACAGCGGGAGATGCTCCACCCATAATCCACGTTCGGCACTGGTCTGTGTGGGCGGCACGGTCCACAAATCAAATTTACTGTTGGTGGAGGGGCAGGACTCGGCGTGGATCAAGGACATGTTTTAAGAAAAGATATCCCGGGCCTTCTTCGATGTGCGTCGTCGCTGGGTCGGTCGTCGACTGGTGCGTGGTCTCCGTGGGGCAGCTCTTTTATTCCCTACGGTGCGTTGTGCTTTGGCCACCAAGACGCCTCCCGCTTCTTTGGCCCGCCGTTTCAAGGCTTCTTTGGGTGCCGTACCCCCCAAGACATCACCGGCCACTTGCAGTCCACTGCGTACCGCTTGTTTGCCGATTGCTTTCACCCCACGCGTCACCAAGGGCAGGAACGTTTTGACGATGCTCCCGAGTATGTTCCCCAGTCCATGTCCACGTTGCATGCGTGCACCACTAAACATCGGAAAGCCACCCCCGGCCTGATGGGCATAATAGTCCATATAGCTGCGTGCATCGCACTCGTAAGGCACCTTCATTATGCAAAGTGGGGAGCATGTGCTTGTCGAAAATGAAGTGTCAGCGCCACTTTCCCGCGTTCGAATGCCACCGGTCGTCCCGTGTCATCTCTTATATCCACCGTGATCGTGTTGATGTGGGTTTGTCGTACAGGCAGGTAGAGCATGTGGGTGAAACTGTGGGTGACTTGATCGCCATACCTATTTTTAATGGGCACCACCCGTAACAGAGGTGTGTTGATATCGCCCACGATGTGGTTGTCCACCACGTCCGAGTAGACGTAGAGTCCGTACATACCCGACTTCATATCCATCGGGATCTCGCCATGGTGTTCGGTGGTACCAGCGAACGTCTGTAGATCGAAACCCAGCATTTGCTGTAGGATAGGACTCAGTACCACACTCGCGTTGGCGGTGACGGTAAGCTGTGCCTTGTCGTTGTGTGCGTTGTAATCGAAGTCCACGTGATTCTTGAAGGGATAGGCTTGGATGGGTTTTGAACTATTCGTGACCTGCCGTAGAGCCTTATAATGCAACAGTTCATTAATAGTATCTGTGTTCAAGAAAACTGATCGTAGATATATTAATGTCGGAAGCCATAAAGCATTCTTTAGCTCGACTACATACAAGAGATATCATTCATGGGATGTTTCTTTGTTTATAGAGTTGCTTGAATTTCTCATTAAAAATATCTATGTGAAATTTGGCAACACAATATATCAGCAGCATATAGGTATTCCAATGGGTACTAATTGTGCACCCCTGTTGGCTGACCTGTATCTGTTCTCTTATGAATATGACTATATGCTGGCGCTTTCAAAAACCGATCCACTCAAAGCCCGTTCCTTCTCATTCACCAAACGCTATATAGACGATCTTCTCGCTGTGGATAATCGCTATATAAATGACGCAGTGAAGGATATATATCCACCTTCACTGGATTTGAAGGAAACTACAGATAGCCCTACAGGCACATCTTATTTAGATCTCTATCTCTATAAAAATGAAGCGGGCATTCTCTCTCGTCGACTTTATGACAAAAGAGATGATTACAATTTCGACATCGTAAACTATCCCTTTCTGGATAGTAATATTCCAGTGGGACATGCATATGGCGTATACATATCTCGCTTAGTAGCATTTGCTAGATCCTGTGTTAAATGTGATGATTTTAATCACCGTCACAAAACATTGTTGCAGAAACTTATAAAACAGGGCTATTCCACCAAGCGCCTCCACTCAAAGTTTTTCAAATTTGGCGATACATATCGCATGCTGATAGCAAAATACGAACGTAGCGTGCAAGATCTATGGCGCTACGTTTCGTAACTTGTGTCTAATTCTGCTTAACCCGGGGTTAGGGGCCGTATGAACCCATGTACTTCAAGATCCTCATGGTATTCATATGAACAGCCACAATCAAAGCGTGACTGAGATACATCTTTTTTTTAGATGACGACTCTATAACGAATATTATGGATTAAGAATACTGATCAGCGATACGGATTTGATACTTTTGGAACATCATGATGTCTTGCCGGCATCATTGAAAACTGTTGACCGCTTCTCTCTTGCAGGAAACAAGCCTATGTTTATGTATACTTTTGTCTTTTTGAATTTGGTGCTAATACTGTTATATGGAAATGGAATAGGTCTTTGGATTATGGACGCGGGTATTCTCTAATGGACGACGGCTGGATTATGAATGACAGACTAGACGCTTGTAATTGACAGCCCACCCATGAACTCCTTGGGAGTATCGTATTGGCCTTCGGGGTGGGTGAGTCGGGTGTCTTTTCCTTCGTAGGTCACCTCGTACCACACTTCATTGGCTCGCACGTTGTACCACGAGTAAGGGTACTGAATATCCACCAGTCCACATTCCCACCGGCCAGGTAAATGCAACGGTTGTGGTAATTGAGTCACATACTTGGCCACGGTGTTGTCAGGAAACACATCCAGCGAACTGTTACTGGGTAGGGTGAGGTAAAACATGGCGACTGAGCTGTCCTGCTGCTGCACCGGGTTTTAATAGGTGTTCCAGACCTTGGGTGGTTGTGTCCGGCGTCGTGTTCGTCGCGTTGACTTGCTACGTGTCACGGCTCTGGAGATGTGCGGTGTCCTGATCAAGGGTGGTTTTTTAAAGGTCTGAAAAGAAGGTGCCCGTTGTGGTGGTGGAGTTTTGGGGGGTGACTCCGGTTCCCAGTCGGCTTCCCAAGGTTGTGGAATCTGTCGTGGTGCACGACTCGGCGATTGCTGGGTTTGCTGCATAAAGGCCCAGCGGTGGGGGTTCCCCACCAATTCCTGTGATACATGCATGTCTTTCAAGCCTTGAGCGAAGACCTCCCATCCTCGAGGATCCGTGTGCGATCTGCGTTTACGCATCAGGTCATTCACTAAATCAGTCATGTGGGTGCCGGGGACCAACTGATTCTGTACCAGGAGTTCGCCTTTATCATTCCAAGTCATGTTAGGATTCTGTTTCATCCGTTGTAATACCAGGCCAGCTTGTTTCTTGAACGAGGCAGGTACACTCTTCAGCACTTCGTCTTCCACCCACTGTGGGGCTGTGGGGGCTGCCCCTGGTAATGGCGGCTGTTGGAGCGGTGCTGCGGTCGGCGGTGTGTCACGTGGTGGTGGTGGTGGTGGTGGGGTAGAGAGGGTTTTGTATTGGTCCATGAACGTCATGTACCGTTGAAGCGTCTCATTGTACCGTTGTACTTTCTCACTGTCGCTTAACCCCGGTCTCTGTAAGATCTGTTGCATCTCTCCATCGAGGGTGTTTATGGTCTTCACCGTAGGTGGCACAGGGTAGGGCGATTGGAGGTTTTGAAGCAACCGAGGTTCGACGAGGACCATTTTTTCCGTGTGGTTCATTGTCGGCCGAAGAGTCCACCCAATACTGGACCCAACACGGAAGCGGCCAACGGTGCTAAGATGGCCCCGAGAAAGCCGCCTTTCTGTAACACCTTTTTCTTTTGTGTTTGTGGGACCCGCTTATGGACTAGGGTTCGGAGACCTGTCTTATGCTTGGCCAACTTGGTCTTCTGAGCCGGAGTCAGTGGTACGTTGCCTTTTAACAGATTGTACCCGACCTCGCACAGACAGCGTACAAGGTCAGGGTCCGCACCGCGTACAATGGTTCGGACTAACTCGGGTGGGGCCGTCTTCAATACACGGAGCGTGGGAGCGTGCTTCCGTACTCGCGCAGACATCATGTACAACTAATGCTAGAACCCACAACTCTGCTCTTTTTATCTACTTCAGAGACAAAAAATCAACCCTGCTGTGGTATTCATTCTTTTTATTATCCCCATCATCAAAACACACACACCCCAGCTGGGGGCGCCACTGTAGGTGTGTTTACATTATTTTTGCAAGTACACGTGGTGGGTCTCTCCGGGAAAGATGCCGATCCGTAGTCGAAGGTGGTCGGGGGTGGCTTGCTTGAGGTCGAAGAGCATATACCCGTGCTGATGGGTTGTGGCATCTTTGAAGGCTTCCAACGCAAACGGTGTGCGGCCGGGATATATCTGTCTCGCCAGGTGCAGCAGTTGAGTGGTATCTCTCGGGTTTTTGAAGACCACCATATAGTGGGCATTTAAGCTGATGTTCCGATGTTCTTTGTTTTTACTGAACAGATTCTGCACAATGTAGATGATGCTGAGCCGTCGATGGTGGCTGCCTTTGGTAAAGAGTTGGGTGACTGTCCGTCTCCGCCATGAGATCATCCAGAACCACCAAGGTGTCGGGTTCCAAATCGGCCAGGTTAGGTAGGCCTTCCACGAACGTGATGTGGGGCATTGCTGCATACGCTTCCTGCCATTCTCCGTAACACCACACGACTCGAGCAATAGGTGGAGTGGTCATGCTGTCGGCGTGTTGAAGGAGCTTCCTGACGAAGTGCGTTTTGCCGGAACCCGTCGGTCCTGCGATGACGCAGGTGAATGGATGCTGCCACCGAGGGTCCATGGTTGGAGGTGTATCCGTTGTCGTGGTAACCCGCTCTTGTTAATTTGGTACGAGTGAACTGGAGTGGTGGTGGGTACAACGTCGGTCGTCGTTGTCTGTTCACGTTCAGGGATGATGATGGTGGTGATGGGTACAACGTGGTTCGTCGTTGTCGGTTCACTGTGAGGGATGAAATCCGGTGGGTCTTCAGACGTAGTGGATGTACTTGGCGTTGGTGTGGAGCTCGTTGTGGCTTGTACACGGGGTGTGGTGGTGACTGGGCTCGATACGACTGGTGCTCTCTGTAGACCGGTTTCACTGATGGCTGGTGTTCTCAGTTGGTTAAGTAACATACTGACATAGGCTACGTCGTAAAACACACCTCCGTACAACACACTCAGCAGGGTTAGCACTAGTACCACAAAGCCCACTTTGCGCGTTTTGGAAGACGCTGTGTTCAGAGACAGCTGTTGTTGGTCCATAGCACTGTGGTCGGACGTGGAATGAAGGAGGACGGCAGTGGTGTCTGGCTTTATAGTCGTTTCACCTGGTTGGCTGCGACCCAGGAATTGAAGGAACTGGGCCAGCCTTGCCATTTGACGAAATGAAACAGTTTGCCACGTCGACGTTCCATTTTCAAAATCTGCTCCACCGTGTAGTAGTCTTGCTGTGTTTTTAGGACAGGCTGTAATTCCGTCTCGTAAAACGTCCCTAACAACGGTTCCCCTTGAAGATCTTCCAGTTCATAGACTCGCCGCTGTAGGGGTAGGCGCCGTTTAATGAGGAAGTGTTCATCGCTCCAGTTGGGCAAGTAACTTTTCTCGAACTTGCCCTTGACTTTACTGATCCGTACAGGGTCCCCGACCTTGAACATCTCCTTCGGTGCTCGTTGCGATGGTATGGGGTACAAGACACGCCGGACTTGGGCTTCATTGCCTTGGGTCACGGTAATGGGGGCTCTCTCTATACTCCGATGATAGGCTCGATTGTAACCCCTCACAAGTTTCGGGAGAACATCCATGTACCGCCTTGTATTCTTACAGGTGAAATATTTATACATGCGGCCTTTGAATGTCCTGTTGAACCTTTCCACCACGGAAGCCTTGGTCTCGTTGTACGTATCGAAGAAAAACACCTTCTGGGCTTTCAGAAACTGTTGGAACGGTCTGTTGAGGAATTCCGTGCCTTCGTCGGTTTGCAAATACAAAGGTTTGCGCCCGGTCTTGAAGATGTCTTTGAACGCCGCTATGAGATTTCACCCCCGTTTTCGTCCGGATGGGTACCACCCACGCATACTTGGATAGGATATCGATGCACGTCAAGATATATCGATTCCCATCGTTGTGTTTGGCAAAGGTGCTCATATCGACCAAATCCGCTTGCCACTGGGCATCTATTCCTCCCACGATGACCCGGTTCCGTAGAAAATGGCGACGGACAGCTCGATGTAAGGCATAGGTGTCTTGTTTTCTTAACCAATCTCGGACTTGGGCACGTTGTATCCCCTGGGGTTTGGCCGCTCGATAGAGAGCCGACAATGCACTATACGCAGCCGGACTGTCGGGACTGTAGTATAAGTTATCCAACACCTTCTCCCAGCGCTTCATGGTGACACAATGATGATGGACCCTGGCTCTATCGTTTATTTATAACGGGTGTATCTTGGGCCGGAGTTTCTTTCTGATTTTCTTCGTGGGCTTCCACAGTGGCCATGGTAAATGACCAGTCCAACTCGTCTGATGACCACTTGATAAGCACTTCATCCACATCTACCACGGCATCTTCCAATGCAGACCATAGATCAGGGTGAAGGGTAAAATGCACTGTACCTCCATCTAGCCGAGCCAATTGAGCAAAGAAAGGGCCGCGTCGGATGTACACATCGTGACACAAGTGGATGAGGTCGCCGTCCAGTTCACCAGACAACACCCGTTTGGGCAGGTCTCTGGGTGACATGGTTGACCCAATGACGAAGGGTAAATAACACACACTCTGTCTGACCCTCGTATTTATATTGTCAATACCACAGCACCAGGGTCAATAGGGCACAGACTATTGTGAGGCCAACCAGTCGTCGCTGGTTCCGGCGTGAGCGCTCGTGGTCCATAGCCCGAGCATCAAGGATGGCTGTCATAGTCCAGTAGTGGTGAGTGATGGCACGCCTCTCCATCGAGTGCACTCTGTCGAGCACCGCTTCTGTGAACTCGTTGAGAATCTGGCGTCGTCCCTCGTTGTCGTCGCCATCTGCAAACATGGACCGGACCACTGCTCGGTAACCCGTGAATGAATTCACCACGGTGGCATGCTGTAATATGCGAGTCGCATAGGGCTGGATCTCCGCCATGGCTCTGCAACCGTAGAAATGAAGGTGTAGGATACAGAGGGACGTGTTTTATAGACCAGGTCACACATGCGCGCCTAGACGTCGGGTGTAGTCCGTGATACGTACTATTCTGATGGGTTAGTCCAAAGAAGAGAGCAACAACAACAACAACAACAACACAGATTACAGATCAATCCTTTTATTATGCGTGAACATCATAGCAATGCTTGTACTGACCTGTCTGTGGGGGTTTTCCACAATGGCATATGCATCCGCGTGCTGCCGGTGATGCCGCGCACTGCCGGAGAACCCGCGCGCGCGCTGCGGCCGGAGAACCCGCGCGCGCGCGCGCTCGCGCTGGGGGGCCGCGCCGGGAAACATCCCGGAGGTTGAACATACGGACGTCTAAGGGGAAACATTAGAAACTCTTCTATGTTTGGAGGTAGTTTTAGTGAAAACCCCCGGAAGTGACGTCACAACCCCCACGTGACCTGCGCAGCAGAATGGAAACGACACCCTAGTGTAACTCCCTCACCTAGGCTTCACATGGATACATCACTCGATCCCATCGACCCACTAGGGGCCCACCTACACCCCAACACGTCTATTTCTATACTACGGCTAGACTGCGCATGCGCAGAATGCCGCTAGTTCAACCCCACGCACAGCCCATCAGATGCCCCGTCACGAATGCTTCACTTTGATACCTCACTCGACCCCATTGGACCATTCGCGGCTCCCCCTAGCTCCAACACGTCTAGCGGGACCCATACAGGGTCCAGTTTTCGACACTAGGTGACCACATCCCGACAAAAATGGCCAGTTTTCGACACCGGATGTGCCGCCATCTTGAACATACGTGCCGCCATCTTGGACATGTCCCATAATGCACCGGGTCAAAATACTCGCTTCTGATTGGACGAGAGCTCCGTGACGGATTTGAAATACTCGCTTCTGATTGGACGAGAGCTCCGCATTGCATCTGCGCATGCGCAGAATGATATTCCTACCGCACACCCAACCCATCAGATGCCCCTTCACCTAGGCTTCACTTGGATACCTCACTCGACCCCATTGCACCATTAGGGAGTCCCCTACATCCCAAAACGTCTATGCGCATGCGCAGAATAACGCTAGTTCAACCCCACTAGTCCAGTCAGATGCCCCTTCACCTAGGCTTCACTTTGATACCTCACTCGACCCCACTGGACCAGTAGTAACTCCCCTAGCTCCAACACGGCTATTTCCATACCCTTGGGCCACCGCGCATGTGCAGAATGACGCTATGTCAACGCACTAGTCCAGTCAGATGCCCCTTCACCTAAGCTTCACTTTGATACCTCATATGACCCCATTGGACCATTAGTAACTCCCCTACATGCCAACACGGCTATTTCCATACCCTTGGGCCACCGCGCATGCGCAGAATGACGCTAGTTCAAACCCACTAGTCCAGTCAGATGCCCCCTCACCTAGGCTTCACATGGATACCTCATACGACCCCATTGGACCATTATTGGCTTCGCTAGCTCCCAACACGGCTATTTCCATACCCTTGTGCCACCGCGCATGCGCAGAATGACGCTATTTCAAACCCACTAGTCCAGTCAGATGCCCCCTCACATAGGCTTCACTTTGATACCTCACTCGCCCCCACTGGACCAGTAGTAACTCCCCTAGCTCCAACACGGCTATTTCCATACCCTTGGGCCACCGCGCATGCGCAGAATGACGCTAGTTCAACCCCACACCCAGCCCATCACATGCCCCCTCACATAGGCTTCACATTGATACATCACTCGACCCCACTGGTCCAGTAGTAACTCCCCTAGCTCCAACACGGCTATTTCCATATCCTTGGACCACACGAGTTGTCTCTCTTGCGTCAATGTGTGCAGATGGCGCTCTGATGCCGTGATGTGGAAAGGGCGTCCCCACACCATCCTGGAGCCGCCATTTTGTTTGTTGTTTTCTTGCGGAGATACACGGGACAATAAACACTCGACCCTAGGGTGGTACAGATGCTAGACTGATCCTATTCACATGATACAACACCTATAGATTATGTTTATTACTAGGACGTCAGCGAAATACTAGTACCCATCCTCCGCATGGCAGAACTGTACAACCCAGAACAAGTCAGGACATGCCTTGATCACGTGATCGTCATTGGGAAACCCCCACTGGGGAATCCCCCACTGGGAAACCCCGCCACACTTCCGCCACAAATCTGCGCAGAAACACCTGCGCACTCGTCAAAAGGGGGTCTGTAATCACCTTTACATCAGCCGCCATTTTGTCCCATCCCATCCCACAGCCGCCATTTTGTCCCATCCCATCCCACATCAGCCGCCATTTTGTCCCATCCCATCCCACATCAGCCGCCATTTTGTCCCATCGAGAACATGCCTTGATCACGTGATCATCACGTGATCAAGTTCCTCCACATTTCCTCCACAATGTGACGTCATTAAGTAGGTCAAGTTTGTTCAATTTCACGGGACACTACTACTATCGTTCTTTCTTCCAATTCCAATACAGGTGGAGATCAACGGAAAGTCCTTCGAGGATTCAAGGGCTATTCACACTGACCCCCCTCCCCACTTTCCCTCCGCCACCACCATCAGCTGATACGTTTGTGGAAACATTAAACTGTAAATTTGTGTTTTCTACAATCACTCCCATAAGAAGGGGTCTGATGTTGCTTAAAACGACCAAAGATCCGTAAACTGTGCTCATTGTATAGCTAACGCAATTTATACTTTCTAATTATGAATGTAAAGAAAGAACAAAAAATACCCTTCATTGCAGGGTGATTTGATTCGCCAGAAATCGTTCAGAACGCGGCCCCGGCGATCTAGATCGAGGGCTTCCGGGGTCTAGGCGGCCCCCGGACCCGCGCCTAAAGTGTTATGATAGTAGACCCCCACCCCCTCCCGCCGCAACCAAGAATTGCTTCCGCCAGCTATGTGGACGATAACTCAACCATACTGACCGAGACTGTATGTATAATAACATGCAGGTGCACGATAAATAATTGGTGAATATATAGAGATGATTAAGAGAAATAGAGGTAAGACTGGGGACCTGATCAAGATTAGATGATATGGATACAGATGTAAAGAAGATATAATGGGGAATTACCGATGGCTATGCGTCATTGGTATGAGGGAGCATGTGTAGGGTGGTGTGGCATTAAGGTGCAGGAATGGTTATTATTGTCTCCCATGCTATTTAGCAGATCTGCTACTTCGCAAATAATTTCTAAAATCAGTGATATTTAGAAAGGGGTGTGCTACTTTGAAGATAATTTCTGGGATTACTGCTAGTTAGCACTTTGACTTGCCTGTTCCCAAAGGAAATATATTGTATAATTAGCACAAATGCTAAATATTGAATATTTCTTTCTAAATTGCAGCCAGAAGAAATATTCAATATTTATGATAACTCGCAAACGGCAAATTGTCGGACTGCCTCTCCCGAAAGAAAATATATTGTATAATTAGCACAAATGCTAAATATTGAATATTTCTTCTAAATTGCAGCCATGATAAATATTGAATATTTCTTTTAAATCGCAGCTCCAAATTGTCTGATTGCCTCTCCTTAAAGAAAATATATTGTATAATTAGCACAAATGCTACATATTTTCAAACTTGCATGGACTGGTGAATAAGGAGGTTTAAGGCAGTCCTACACCTTCTTTGCTGGTCTGTGCAACTCCTCTGACAATAACAGGGATTATTCTATCGTTCTTCCTGGTTAAACAACGCGCATGCGCTGGTATGTAAGGATTTTTAAGACAGTCGCAAGTACATTTTCATTTGTGGTCTGTGCAACTCCACTCAGACAATAACAGATTATTCTATCGTCCTTCCTGGTTAAACAACGCGCATGTGCTGGTATATAGGATGTTTAAAGAGGTAGTAGAGTCATTTAAAAAGTATTCAGCAAATAGCATATTTCGATAAAAGTTATTTAGCAGTTGAGATCAACTATGGTGAACGTTTTTCTGTGACCTGATTTTTTAATATAACGGGCATTGAAATCACACTTCTGGCATTCTCTGAAAAATGTGACAGCACCTGCACTTGGCTCCAGTGCCTGAGATGACGTCACAAAACGCGCATTGGCATTCCGAGCATGATGTTTTGTAACGTCATTCTCGATCTTCGAACTTTTGTTACACTATGACAGCTTCTAACGTGACGTCATGGACACCTGGTCACGTTATCCGACGTCATCTCAGTCATTTCCCATTTTAATGTTGTTCACTAGACCGAATTGAAGAATCTGACAATATTGGTCCCTATATGAAATACAAGACTTCACGACTTGAAAATCTTTTGGCAAATGTTGCAAGAGATCAAGCTGTTCAGTTTACCCAAACAATTAAAATCACGCTACTACCTCTTTAAGACAGTCCCAGGTAATGCTTGATTGGTGCCTACAGAACGGGCGATATAAAGGCAACCTCACTGATGCAGACAGCTGACATGTATTCAGATTTACTGGCACAACAAACCAATCACTCAACGATGACCGAAGGTGTTTCGGAGACAATCGGTCCCTTTCACTGTAATTTCGAAAGAAACATCTTCCTTTGGCACTTGATTGCAACAATCAAATTATATTCTAATTAGATGATATTATAAAGGTGCTAACTATTGAATATATTGTCCTTTCTCCGACACGGTGTTACATATATTTTAATGCGAATCTCTTCTAATTAGAGTAGATTATAAAAGTGCTAAATATTGAATATATTGTCTTTTCTCCGAAAAGATTCTTGTGGATATT
The DNA here is from genome assembly GCA_036873755.1 of Hanleya hanleyi. Lineage (NCBI taxonomy): Eukaryota > Metazoa > Mollusca > Polyplacophora > Lepidopleurida > Hanleyidae > Hanleya > Hanleya hanleyi. Next base: position 64,431 of record JAVTVY010022548.1, on the reverse strand, counting down.
TAACTACGAATCTCTTCTATTTAGTATAGATTATAAAAGTGCTAAATATTGAATATATTGTCTTTCTCAGACGCCAGCTACATATTTAAGTGCGAATCTCAGACGCCAGCTACATATTTAAGTGCGAATCTTTTCTAATTATATGATATTATAAAGGTGCTAAATATTGAATATATTGTCTTTCTCGGACGCCAGCTAGATATTTAACTGCGAATCTCTTCTAATTAGATGATATTATCAAAGTGCTAAATATTCAATATATTGTCTGTTCTCAGATGTCAGCTACATATTTAAGTGCGAATCTATTCTAATTAGATAATATTATAAAGGTGCTAAATATTGAATATATTGTCATTTCTCCTACACGGTGTTAGATATTTTAATGCGAATATATTCTAATTATACTAGATTATAAAAGTGCTAAATATTGAATATAGATGCTATTAAAGTAACCCACTTCTCTGCCTACTGCGGAGTTTAGCAAAAGTATCTGCACAATATTGCCAAGTATGCTATTTAGCACCATGTTAAAGCATAGGAAATTTGAAAAGTATCTAAAAAAAAGCCAATCCTGCACCTAACTCCGGTGTGGGGGAACGCGTTGCACGGCATACTCCGTATAAGGGAAAAATAGTGGGATGTTGCATTGAGGAAAATGAGAAATACTGGGTGAAATTTCCATGGCACTGGATTTATGATTTCGGGAAATAGGGTGAAATATTAAATGTTGAGTGAATGGGGAGGATGAGTGGCTATTGGGAGATTTAATTATGAGTGTCCATGGTGATAATTAATCAAAGTTGCCACTAAGAATCGATCCGAGAAGAGAGAATGAGGGGGCTTGACCGATGGAAATATTATGTGATACTTCTGTAGTTATGGGAATCAAGAGAATGTATATTGTTTAATAAGAATGTGGGGATTAAACAGTGTCTATGTGACACTGTTAAGAGGGATCATGTGTAGGGCGGGTTGGGGGAAACGGGTTGCACGGCGTGTTCGCACGACCTGTGCCCATCGCGGTGCGATGCAGTACCCAAGTACATCCATCCATCCATCCATAGTGTTTCAGTTGCTGATATTTTTCCTGGAATATGGATCTTGTACTTGGTTATCTGATGAAACTTCCGTGTTTCGATGATTGAAAACGAGTCGATGATTGACAACCAGGATTTAGTGAAAACATATGTTTCCTCTTGCATGTATTTTCTGAGCTTGACACGGTCAGTTACTAATGCGAGTGGCATGCTGATCGTATTGTTTGTCGATTATCAAGTGTGCCATTTGGTTCATAGGTGTAACGTGTTAAATGTTAATAATACACCTAGGCATTTCCTCTCTGTGTCTGAGTTATGGCCTCAATGCATTCCGATGTCGGACTATACACTATATGTATTATGAATCCGACTCGATCAAACTCCGAACAGCGCATGTCACCTGAACGACTTCCGTCTCGAAGCGCTGAGATTAATCCACAATATAAACATATCTCAAATGTATTTAATCAACAGATTAATCCATTTAATTAAAGAGGTTATATTCTTATGTTGTATATTCTTCATTACCGTGTGATCAGTCCCGGATCAGAGTCTGTTCTTCTGGACGGACACCATGTGGATTGTGACAGTCAACCAATCCACAGTACTGTTCGGCTACAAACTGAGGCAGTGATCAGAACCCTTGTCGACCAGTCAGTCGTGCATGATGCATGATGCATGATCCATCAGTCAGATATAACTTGCATGATTATCTCCAACACGTGGATATAGGATTTAGCATATCCAATCTGCATTTGATTTAGGTCTATAGCAAACTGAATGAAAAGAGATTTTATCACCAAAATGCGAGAACTAGATGAGATATTAATGTGTACAACATGAGAAGCCCATTTACGTTTAAAGCGTTTGGGAATGGGAATGGGAAATATATGATTGAGTGAAATTAGAATTTCTTCGCGCTTGTCCCATTGATAGTGTACACACGCTATGACTCATCCACTCAAATACCCTATATGGATTTATGAAAATAAAAAATATGAACACGACACTGGAACATCTAATACATATAGGAACAGCAATCGATGCTGTAACACCGGGCTGTGAACGAGGAGAAGCTGATGGTTGCTTTGGTATAACGTCAGACCTTGTATCGCAATATTGCAGGCGTTGTCATCGATTTTTGCATTCGTTATGTGAAATTTGATTTTTACACTCCCTAAGAGATTCCTCGGGTTTGCCTCTGTTATCATTTAGCACATTATCTATTGATTTGTGCTGTATTGAATTCCTGACATGTGGATCATGACCATTTTATTCGGTTCTATGTCATATATGTGATTATGGCACGAACAGGTCTATCCGATTGATATAGAATAACTGTGGCCTATAATGTACGTATTTGGACACCGAAATTCAACTATATGTACACGTAATATCGGCGCTTCTTCAATTTTAATACTACATTGAAGAAGATATGGACTGAAACATATGAAACATATTACAATTAGATCAATTTTTGGTCTGTCCGAAAAATTTATTCCCAAACAGTCGCAGTATATGGAAGTGGAAGTGTGTATTACATTATATTATTATATTTGGTCATACTCAAGTTCTACTAGAAACTACCGCGAAATATCCATTCACCTAGAGTGAAGTGCGGATGTCTTTACCATACCAGCTGAACAGATTATGTACAATTGACATATGTTTCAGTCCATATCTTCTTCCAGATTGATAATTGGATTTCTCACATCGAAAGCAGCAAATGGAGACGATAAAGCCAACTCCTTCATTTCTATCTGGCTAGTATCTCAATGTATATTGATGAAGTATGTACCCCAGGCCATTCCTTCCATACAAAATACGAAACATCGCGAAATATCTCGTTTTACCTTAGCTTGTCTCAGCTTATTCGACGTCATTGGAATTAAACAGAACATATAAAATTGGAGTACTGACATGTAGTCATAATTGGAGTACTGACATGTAGTCATAATTGGAGTACTGACATGTAGTCATAATTGGAGTACTGACATGTAGTCATAATTGGAGTACTGACATGTAGTCATAATTGGAGTACTGACATGTAGTCATAATTGGAGTACTGACATGTAGTCATAATTGGAGTACTGGCATGTAGTCATAATTGGAGTACTGACATGTAGTCATAAATTGGAGTACTGACATGTAGTCATAAATTGGAGTACTGACATGTAGTCATAATTGGAGTACTGACATGTAGTCATAATTGGAGTACTGACATGTAGTCATAATTGGAGTACTGACATGTAGTCATAATTGGAGTACTGACATGTAGTCATAATTGGAGTACTGACATGTAGTCATATGACCCCACAGGTCAATATTTTGAGTGCATATCCAAAAACATAAAAAAAAAAAAAATCGCTGTGAAAATTCGTATCTCAGCCACGCTTTTATTGTAGATGTTCATGTAAACATCTTGAATAGTATGACAACATGATTAGCATTGGCCCTTACGAAGACTTGGCAGTTTTCACGGGACCCTCCAATGATAAGTTCAAGTCAGTCTTAAACTAACTGGGGTTGTTGTGTGGAAACAAATGGATTGAGTCTTTGCTGCGACGACTTTATACCTGTCCATTCTGGTAGGAGTGACGTTTGATCATCTGACGATTCGCCTCGTATACCTTTAGTTTCATGTTTGTTTCTCCAATAGTTTTCTTGTGATATCATCTGAGACCAAATCGTGCTTTGATAAGTAATCATTGTTCCATTGTAATGATTGTTCTATTGTAATGATTGTTCCATGTAACTTTTCCGTTTAGAAAATAGCGTATGTCAATCAGTGTGACTTTACCCCGATGTAGGCATGCAAAAACTTTCAAACTCTCACCCACACTGTTATAAATTACCGTTATTTCGCAGAAAATGTATGTTGGAGTTTACAGTACATTCAATCGTAAACACATTAATCTGTCAATTAAGCTGTGATATTTCAGTTGACATCAACTGCAATGGGTAAACTGCGCACACACGTAACATAGAATTCTTGTTTTCTCTGAAAGGAGGTTGATATCTTTGCACACGAAACGCTCAGTTGCAGGAAACATGCGACATCTGCGTTGTACGATACAACATTCAGAGCATTATAAGAACACGCGCTGGGACGGACGCAGCGGCTAACTTTAATTTTCGGTCTACAGTACGGTTTGGTTTTGGTTTTATCCATCTTCACATTTCAAGCTAAAAACTACACTAACGTTCAGTCATGTAGTGTTCGACTTGCATATGCGAAGATGGGTTTTATCTGACTTGGAGTTGTGTCCTACTATTCGTGTAATAATTGCACAGATTCGTTCGTGATTATTTACGAAGCTTGTGTGATCGCATTTGTAAACACGAAGAGCAATGGCCATTTCGGCCTTCCAGTGACCAACGTTGCCGCGCAACCGATAATTATAGACAATGGTGCCACGCAATTGTATTGTTTAAAGAATGTTAAAACAACGGTAATTGTAAATTACAGGGCTACCCAAATTTTACAGTTGAATGCCTGTCAATAAACGGTAATTATCAAATACGGTGCAACATTTTACAGTTCAAAGCCTGTTAAAAAACGATAATTGTAAAATACGGTGCAACGTAATTTTACAGTTGAATTTATTGGCACCTTTTCTGCCAGTACATTTAACTGTGAATTTACGGTGTAATTTATAACAGTGCATCAATATCTGTTGCAGAAACCTAACACAAAGTTGTATTTGATAAAATCAGAAGTTCGTGAACTTCTGATAAAATAGTAATAGATGGAGTGGATTATGTAATATTCTCCTACTGACATTTACGATGACGCGTGTTTAAACCTTAATACCAGACATGGTATACTATAATACCGATGCTCACTCTCTTAAGTCTAATAAGCGTTGTCCCGTATAGATTCATGTGTCCTTCTCGATCGTTAGTCTTCATACTCGATCGTTAGACATCGTGGGTGTCTCACGTGTCCACTGTTTAATACTTCAGCTTCATTTAGTTCCGCGCTAACTGGTAACTCATATTCTGTTAACTCGTATGTTGATCTTAATTGTTCTACTACAAACTGTATTTATTTAGTTTCCTGTAAGAAGTGTGGTCAACAGTATGTTGGCAAGACCACCCAAAGACTCCATCTTAGGGTGAACGGTCACAGAAAATCCGTTAGGAAAAAACAATTGCTCATAGGTAAGCATTTTTCTGGACCTGACCATGGCTGGGATAACTTTAGTATTCAGATCATAGACGTCGTCTATCCATCTACCAATGACTCCCCCTTTGGATTTGAGAGAAAAATCCGAGAGCGGGAATTATTCTGGATGCTAGAACTTGGGTCGGTGCTTCCGTTTGGTTTAAATGATAATGTCAGTGGGTTCGGCAATGCTACAAACCGCCGTTCAAATATATCCAACATTACGCAGCTATTTAAACCCCATCAACGGAGGCATCGCAGCCATGGCTGCGATGGTTTAATAGTACGATGATTCACGATCATATCACTTTAAATTATTTAGAGGGTTTAACTAACACACTCAATAGTATACATAGCTTACGTACAGTTCTGTATGCGTTACCTCTGAGAGCTTTAGATCGAATAGCCAGAAATATACAACAATCTGCGTCTTCAGGAAATATAATACCACCAAAAATCAGTGAAGTATGTCAAGATATAGCGTATTTTCGGTTGTATCGTCCAGTGAACATAATCGAAACATCTCAAGATCGGCTTTTCTTGAAACTCAACTACTTAGATAAAGGACTGGACATTATTAATTTACCTCGAATCCTGAATGATCCAGAGGTACGCAACGCTGTACCAAACTATTTTAAGTTCACAGAACCTCCTTGCATTTCATATAAGTATACTAAATCTATAGCCACCAAAATATTCAATTACTCCAATGCTGTCAGGGAGTTTGACTGGAATTTATATACACGTCAGGAGACTATAGTTGTGATTGTCAATCGTCGAACTTTATCTATACACCATGCAAACATGTTGTGACTGGTGACCTTGATGTGGTGAGTGATAAGGACCTGAAATTACTCCTGATGAAAGGACCTAAATATAGAGAGCCGAGAAGAATAAATCTGAAGGCTGACCAGAAGATAGTCCTGTCTGCATTGGAACAGTACGTTATTGATTGGTCGAAGCGAGAAAAAGTTGAACCTGCAGTACTCGCTGATTGGCTGGACCTCACCAAAAGCAAGGTCGTTGAAACAATCCGCCATATTGACAGAAGTACTCTTCCCCAAGCAAAACAAGTACTGAGAAACCCCAATTCGCAAGACTCGAAGTTCTTGCAATTCTCCAGAGTAAACTCGTCATTGTCCCAGCAGACAAAGCTCCAAATAATATAATATTCATATGTAAATAATACTATTACCAGGTGCTGGTTAAAGAATTGAATGTAGACCTATCATCATCAAATACGTCTACTTACTCCCAAACTTCATTTACTCTGGAAGATTTATTTAACAATCGCAAAACGTTTCTCAGGGAAAGAGGTATTTGTCTTCCAACCAATCATAACGACATACCAAACGTATACTGGACTCCCAAAATGCATAAATCACCATACAAAGCTAGATTCATAGCTGGTTCTAGAAGCTGTACCACCAAGCTTCTTTCAACCCTATTGACGAGGGCCCTTCAGGAGGTAAAAGCATTTTGGGAAAGGTGTTGCGCCACTATTTCTAAAAACTCTGGCGTTGAATGTATGTGGATATTAAAAAACTCAAAATGTCTTACGGAGGAACTTGATGCTAAAGGTCACATACCGTACAGACATGTATCCACATGGGATTTCTCGACTCTCTATACTACAACCCCTCATCAGGACCTTATTGACCGTCTAAGTTCATTAATAGTATCTGTGTTCAAGAAAACTGATCGTAGATATATTAATGTCGGAAGCCATACACTCAAAATAATAATCCGTTAAAATTTAACGTATTACTATCCGTTAGATAGTTTTAACGGATTAATCCGTTGTATAAACGGAAATAGTACGTTATAATAAGGGAATCTTCCGTTGTTGTATTGCACTGACGGACTCATCCGTTACATCAACGGAATATCCCAGTCAGCAAGTAATCATTGGTCCCACCTGGGCAAACGTGTGCATGTCGCGGGCTGTGGGGGCATGGGCAACCCTACACTGGCCCCAAGTGGGTTGAGTACTGGGAAGCCCACATTCTGAATTGGGCTGTGTAGGAATAGGCAACCCCACGTCGGCCCCATGCGGGTGAAATATGGAGGGACCCACATTTGCACAGGCTTCATCTGCCACGTTAGCCCGACGAAGGCCCAACATCGGCAATTAAGACATTGGCTCGACGTCGGCAAACCAGCATTGTCCCAGCGGGTATGAATGATACGAGAGATGGAGGCCAAGTGAGGGCCATCTCGGCGTTGGCATTGTGTGTTATTGTCCATGTGGGGCCCACGTCGGGGAGAGTGAGGGCAAATGTGGGCCGACGCCGGCTTTCCGGCGATGGGCCAATGTTTGGCGAGTCATGTGGAGCCAACGAGGGAAAGCCCAAGCGATGTATTGGCCGCATCGGGCCGACGTGGGCATCTCCACATTAACCTAACCACACCGGGCCGTCGTGGGCAGCACCGCACCAAGAGTTATCTAACTTGAATGAACCTACTCATTTGTTTTACTTTTATGAGCAGGAAATTGTAATTTTAAAATTTATCTGCATGTATAATTACGTTTGTGATTAATGAGCAATATCGGAATTATATGCCAAACATGTCTGACTGTCCGATCGATAGAATTTTAAATTTTTTTATTTATTCCTCGACAAAGAGAAAGCACTGAATTAAAAACCACATGAGAGTTAATCAGCGCAGTCAATATCAATGCGGTTTGAGTTAAAATCATTAAACATTGGATATTACGAACGATTCCGATGATCTATATACTGAGAAGATTTTTCTCTTAACTCGGACGTTAGAGTTACGTGAAAAAGTCTACTCAATATAAACCCAGTTTGCATGGGATAAAATTTAATAAATTTCCGGTTACCAGCAAGGGCCCAACGTAGAACCCGTTAAAAAATAAGAATCCGTTACAATAACGGAATATTCCCTCGATTCCCTGGGGACGGACTATTCCGTTAAATTTAACGGATAATAAAATCCGTTGAATCCGTTAAAAAATAGGAATCCGTTACAATAACGGAATATTCCCTTGATTCCCTGGGGACGGATTTTTTCCCTTCGAGTAAACGGAATTTTATTTTGAGTGTAAAGCATTCTTTAGCTCTACTACATACAAGAGATATCATTCATGGGATGTTTCTTTGTTTATAGAGTTGCTTGAATTTCTCGTTAAAAATATCTATGTGAAATTTGGCAACACAATATATCAACAGCATATAGGTATTCCAATGGGTACTAATTGCGCACCCCTGTTGGCTGACCTGTATCTGTTCTCTTATGAATATGACTGTGCAGGCGCTTTCAAAAACCGATTCATTCAAAGCCCGTTCCTTCTCATTCACCAAACGCTATATAGACGATCTTCTCGCTGTGGATAATCGCTATATAAATGACGCAGTGAAGGATATATATCCACCTTCACTGAATTTGAAGGAAACTACAGATAGCCCTACAGGCACATCATATTTAGATCTATATCTCTACAAAAATGAAGCGGGCATTCTCTCTCGTCGACTTTATGACAAAAGAAATGATTACAATTTCGACATCGTAAACTATCCCTTTCTGGACAGTAATATTCCAGTGGGACCTGCATATGGCGTATACATATCTCGCCTAGTAGCATTTGCTAGATCCTGTGTTAATTGTAACGATTTCAATCAACGTCACAAAACATTGTTTCAGAAACTTATAAAACAGGGCTATTCCTCCAAGCGCCTCCACTCAAAGTTTCTCAAATTTGGCGATACATATCGCATGCTGTTAGCAAAATACGAACGTAGCGTGCAAGATCTATGGCGTTACGTTTCGTAACTTGTGTCTAATTCCGCTTAACCCGGGGCTAGGGGCCGTATGAACCCATGTACTTCAAGATCCTCATGGTGCTCACATGAACAGTCACAATCAAAGCGTGACTGAGATACACCATTCTCTAGATAACGACTTTAGAATGATTATTATCGGGATTAAGAATACTGATCAGCGATACGGATTTTATATTTTTGGAACTTCATGATGTCTTGTCGGCATCATTGAAAACTGTTGACCGCTTCTCTCTTGCAGGAAACTAGCCTATGTTTATGTTTACTATGTTTACTGTTATATGGATATGGAATAGGTCTTTGGATTATGGACGCGGATATTCTTTAATGGACGACGGCTGAATTATGAATGACGGACTAGACGCTTGTATTCTACTGACTTAGTGATATAGGGTGGAACATTTTATGAAGTCTCCAGTGATAAAACATGACGGTTGTATACGCGATTATTATTGGTTGAAATTTTACCTAGGTATCGAGTGGATACTTCAAGGGGAGAAACTTGCCCTCTTCTTAAACTACAAGGGTCTATAGATATCTATTGGGCACGGGTTATACCAAATGTAGCACCATGATCAAACATTGGGCACGGGTTATACCAAATGTAGCACCATGATCAAACATTGGGCACGGGTTATACCAAATGTAGCACCATGATCAAACATTGGGCACGGGTTATACCAAATGTAGCACCATGATCAAACATTGGGCACGGGTTATACCAATGTAGCACCATGATCAAACATTGGGCACGGGTTATACCAAATGTAGCACCATGATCAAACATTGGGCACGGGTTATACCAAATGTAGCACCATGATCAAACATTGGGCACGGGTTATACCAAATGTAGCACCATGATCAAACATTGGGCACGGGTTATACCAAATGTAGCACCATGATCAAACATTGGGCACGGGTTATACCAAATGTAGCACCATGATCAAACTTGATCCGATTCGTTACAAATTATTACTACGATTCCGATTGGTCGAATTCTTGAACGTAAACCGGTGTGGAGGCTAAGAATGTCCGGTGGCTAAGGATGTCTTCTAACCCAGCTATGACACTTTTCTCCACTCTGCGGACAAGTATCCATCCTTGGTTGCAATAGAAAAGGATATGAAAAGGGACACTAATCTCCAGGACATTCTTATCCATCACACCGGTTCAAACCTCTCAGTCCACATTCCAACGGTCGAATCTTAACCTTGCCTCTAGAATATCGTAACATTCATGGCACACAACCCAATCCATACCCCTGGAAATCCTGATTTTATGAGAATCAATTCCGTGTGATTTTAGGCTTCAAAATCTGAATTTAGCCCATGTGTCTCCTTTGATGCAATACATTTAGATTCAGAATGAGTTCAACTCAATATTGATCAGCTTTCGGGGGGACAGGGGTGTAACTAACACCCCTTCCCCTTTCTCTTCTTCCTCTCTTCGATCATACCCCTCTCTTCATCGCCCAGATACGGTCAATTACCCGATAGATTATTGGAATGATGACATTAACATTGCGTGTGAATTATTGTGGGTTGGGGCCGTTTTTATGGACACCACGTAGTAATCTCACCGGCTAGACATTATCCCAGAGAATTTAAGGTGATGTGTAGGCAGATTTTGCCTTTAACTTAAAAGTATGTGGTATGATGTCAGTATAATGCCCTGTTCACGTGTCAGAAACATTTACCCCGTCTGGTATTTACATGCCGTTTTACGAGGAATAAACCTGCTATTATTTTCCATAGTTGTTCTGGCATTAACACGGATAATAAAATTGTCGTCGAGTTTACGATCGTGTTGTTTCCAGCTATGTTATTCTATTATAATGCCTGTTCATTCATGTAGCCCCGAAACCACTTGTCGAGATGAATGCTGTTTGCAATGGTTAGCTGTTTGAGCGCCAGGATAATCCACACACGGCAAGCGACACGTCATAGTTTGTCATGAGGCTCCAGTGGAGGGGGAATCGCACGACATCGAGTCACCTTATTCGCCAGTATCAAGAGGATAGTGACACGGAAATCGTCTGATAAAGCGCCGAGCCGTTCACATAGATTATAGACTCGTACCTTGCCCCTACCTTCACGGAGATATTCGAGGCAAGGTACGAGTCTAACAGAATCACAATGATTGAAATAACCCTTCTCTCTTATTACACTATACTATAGGGCATACAATAAAATAAACGTTGTTACCATAAGCTAGTGGAATCATGCGGGCCTAGACATCATGATGTTCCTACAGCCACGAAGCTGTTGTTATATTGAGAGTATGATATATCTTAGTTACACTCTGATTGTAACTGTTCATTCCACCACCATGGAACTGTTATATTTAGTATAGTTTAGTGTAATATATCAGTTACACTCTGATTGTAACTGTTCATTCCACAACCATGGAACTGTTATATTTAGTATAGTTTAGTGTAATATATCAGTTACACTCTGATTGTAACTGTTCATTCCACAACCATGGAACTGTTATATTTAGTATAGTTTAGTGTAATATATCAGTTACACTCTGATTGTAACTGTTCATTCCACAACCATGGAACTGTTATATTTAGTATAGTTTAGTGTAATATATCAGTTACACTCTGATTGTAACTGTTCATTCTAACACCATGGATCTGTTATATTTAGTATAGTTTAGTATAATATATCTGTTACACTCTGATTGTAACAGATCATTCCAACACCATGGAGCTGTTATGTATAGAGTATAATATATCAGTTACTCTGATAGCTGATGCTCATTCCAGCACCGTGGAGCTGTTATATTTACAGTATAGTATATCAGTTACCCTCTGATTGTAACTGTTCATTTCAACACCGTGGAGCTGTTATATTTGGGGTATAATATATCAGTTACACTCATAGTTATTGCTCATTCCAACACCATGGAGCTGTTATATTTACAGTATAATATATCAGTTACACTCTGATTATAGCTGTTCATTCTAACACCATGGAGCTGTTATATTTACAGTATAATATATCAGTTACACTCTGATAGTAAGAGTTCATTTCAACCCCGTGGAGCTGTTATATTTGGGGTATAATATATCAGTTACACTCTGATAGTAACAGTTCATTTCAACACCGTGGAGCTGTTATATTTGGGGTATAATACATCAGTTACACTCTGATTGTAACAGTTCATTCCAACACCATCGAGCGGTTATATTTAGAGTATAATATATCAGTTACACTCTGATTGTAATTGTTCATTCCAACATCATGGAGCTGTATTACTGTCCTTCAAACTGCCTGGCCTTAGTTTCAAAGAATATCATGTACGCAATGTTCGTTTTTTTCATCAGCGAGTGACTTTCATCATTAGATCTGATGGGTTATAGGCTATGGAGTCGTAAAAGGGATAATTTGCATGTCCGTCGGCTCGGAAGATATGACCTCCATGCACATGCACATTGGTCACGGGAGAATTCTAACTCTTCAAGTCTTTTGCATAATCTGCCTGTTGGTCATTTCTTAATCAAGATGAGTGAGTGAATAGGATTTAACGTCGTTTTCAACACTTCTTCAGTCATACCACGGTGGTGCCTAACTGTGCCAGGACACGAGAGTGCCCACGGGTCCTAGTATCCTGGACACTGATAGCCCAGCCTGTATACAGAACCGGGTCACCTATCCAAGTATTAACCGGGCTCAATGTTGCTTAACTTAAGTGTTTTGACGAGAACCGCTGTGCCCAACGTGATATGCCTTACCCTCCCAATGTATCCAACGATGACATGTATCTAACTTGGCATAGCCCGGGGCCAGGGGCCGTTTGAATATTATATGTTTTTCATCTCGACGGTGTTCAAATGAACAGACACAATCAAAGCGTGACTGAGATACATACTCTGACTGAGATACATACTCTGACTGAGATACATACTCTGACTGAGATACATACTCTGACTGAGATACATACTCTGACTGAGATACATACTCTGACTGAGATACATACTCTGACTGAGATACATACTCTGACTCAGATACATACTCTGACTGAGATACATACTCTGACTGAGATACATACTCTGACTGAGATACATACTCTGACTGAGATACATACTCTGACTGAGATACATACTCTGACTGAGATACATACTCTGGAAAACGACTTGGAATTCATTTGGATAAAGAATAATAAGTGATTAGGGTTTTATTAATAGAACATCACGATGTCTTGCTGGTGACCGCTTCACTCTTGTAGGAAACAATCTTGTCTTTTCCCCCACATTTGGAATTGGTCTGCCATACGAAATAGGTCGTATCCCCCAGCAGTTCTAGCCGTCTGAAGCAATCTGAATGTTTTGCACAGTAGATATATCCCCAAGTTCCAAGTCGATTTACCAGTTCCCAAACAATTTTCAGTTCTTGCTTATGATAAAGGTTGACTTGTCAGAGTCTTTTGCTGAGACTGTCAGAAACTTGATCTCGGGGGGACGGACGACGATATTATTGATCGTCTCATAACCAAGCGGCCTGACAGGACAGCTACAAGATTGAAACTTTATTATTTCTATTAGCCTCAAATCGCTGAACGATATTGGCCTGTATGGAATTGGGTATGACTGTAACGTATGTTGAGTACCGGGAAGTCGCCTGACAGGCAATATAGGGAAGACTCTAACCCCTTTTATGAATTCATATCATAGAGAGCGGGAGTCAATCTCTATCGCTCATTTGGATAGAAATACTGATGCAGACCTCAGCGCATGAATAGTACCTGTGCAAAACACTTGTCTTAGATGTAATTTTCTGGCATATAGTCGACATTACTTTTAGCTTTTATACTATACATAGTGTAATAAACAAGAATATCTGAACAATCTTCAGTTATATATAGAATCAGTATAAGAATTATTATAATTCGGCGATGAAACTCAGCAGCGTGGAATTCCTATATTCGTATTTAATTTAATTCAAATTGTTATATAATGGCAACTCGACAACCGAGGTGATCAACATTCATCGGAAAATGTCTCAGCAAGAGCCGTTATCTAAGGTATATCCTACACAGTACTGCATATCTGTAGAATGTGCACGCTGTATAATATCACAATTGTGTTGATCCAATGATAAGCTTGGCATAATACAGAAGGAACTCATCATTTCTTTCAATATTGCCTGTGATTAAAATCTTATTCTCCGAACAGATCATTGCCGGTTGCGCCCGTTCGATCTCTCGATGTACATTGGAATTTTATCGGTAGAATGTTGCGATCCGTCCAATAATACATGATGGGAGCTGACAACCGTTCAACTTTCAAGGCATCCGATGACCCATCCAATCACCGGGGACACCGTCTAGCGGGAAAGATCCCGGAGATAAAACGGGCGCTGTCGCCAAACTGTCGCCGGTCCACCACACAGTGAGTCAGAAACGATAGTAGAAACAAATCAAAAGCCGGAATGGTCATTTTGACTACGAGATCACGTCGAAGAAACCTTGGAACCCGGACCAGCAAGATAGCATGTCAATATTACCTTGAACTTACGAGACTGTTTTTATATGCTCACCGTGTGACACGGGGGATCGAGCAACATTGAAGACGAATACTACCAAATCCTGAAATGAAACTTACTGTTTCACTGAATATACAAATCTTACTAAAAAAGAAGCGGAATCACTAGCTGGGAGATTGTATTCCTGCAGTATATTATATCTCACATCTCAGGTATAAGGTTTACTAGAATTCAATACCGTTACGTTTTCGGTTAACCGTTGTTTCATGTGGAGCCTTAATAGACAGCTGTGAAGATTAATGTCCTTGTCTGGTGGAGATCGATTTTAATGGTAGCGAGCCCCGTCATTCTCATTGCTCTAAATATAACCCCATGTGCTCGCGGGGTACCCCGGACATGAGTAATACAGACAGAATGTGAATACGCCAGCGCTGTATTATAACGGTTAGCGAAATTTAAAATGCTTAGCAGTGTTACCGGGGCATAAAGCGGTTTATGTTCTTATATCGCTAACAATGGGACCTGTTTCTGTCTGATATCCGTCGCCTTTTAAACATGAATGAGAGGACTATTTTATGAATTACCTGAGTAATTTCCCGGTTAAGATATTTTTACCTTCGCGCTATATCGGGGGAGTGTTTGATGTTTACGTGAGACGCACGCGCACAAATCATCCTTGTCGTCTGCTTATTGCTGAAAAATTGCAGTAAGAAATTCTGGAAGCAACAGCTGGTGGATGTCTGATTTACAAATTCTAAACATTTCACAGCGTTACCTGAGGTTGATTGAGATCTACCAAGATTTGTCTGGATATTCTCTGTAACACAAGATTGAGCTGATGACAAGTTTATTTGCAGGAGTGCCAGTTGTCTTATACCATAGAGCCTACTCCATGCTTCAAGAGTTAAACCTTTAGACAACGACCAGGAACCAAGATATCGATCGGGTGGAAGAAATGGCCTAATCTCCATCTCCATCTTTTTAAGGTACGTAAAAACGGCTTCAACACACCCGGTTAAAGTTATTCCCCTACCATTGTATATTTATTCGTACATTATTTGTTATTACATAATGATAAGGTAATAACGGAACATCTGGTTTGCAGGCTCCGTTAACTCAATCCTTCCAGTATTCGTTAGGTATTTCTTGGCTGTTTATCTACAGCTACTTGGTCTTACGTAAATGCCCCCATTATGTAAACATTTTCCCTTCGTTGTCCTTTATGAAACACAGCAGCTGTTCTTGTCTCTTCAGTATGGAAGAATCGCGAAGCTTGGGTGCTTGGTTCGAAACATATACTCACCTGTATTGAGAAGTTATACTCGCTTTGTATTGAGAAGTTGTACTCACTCTGTATTGAGAACTTATACTAACCAGTATTGAGAACTTATACTCAACCTGTATTGAGAACTTATAGTCAACCTGAAAATAGAAACTCGATATTGAGAACTTATACTCAATCTGTAATGTACCTACCAAAATGTGCATATACCTGAATCGGTACACCACAGCTTTACATTTTTCTTTTTTTGTTGTATAGTTCCCCAGACCAGATAAAGACTGGCTATTGGTAAATTTTGTTGGATTAGAGTTGGCTGCAGAATTGTGTGGTTTACTGCTGATAAACTGAGGGATATTAAGGTTCTTATTAATTTTATATTTTCTGGAGTAGAAACTGCACGCTACGCGGGCAAAATCACTCCATATGACATATATTACATCCAGATCAGTCGAGCGGTTCCGATATCTTACCCTATACATGTAGCTATTTCATGTTCCAGTTATCATAAACACTAAGTCACTTTGGACAGTACATGTCATAGTTTTCCAACGCGTACGACGAATTTCTCGATTTGCCATTAATTGTAAATATACAAGTGCCAGATTGGACACTGAGTAGTCAGCCGTCGTCCATAAAGAATTTCCTTAGCAACGTAGATTGTGACCGCGGGGTATCACTGGAGCGTGAAACAGCTATATGGTAGGATATCGGGACCTCCCGTAAAATTGAAGATTAAACTGTATCCAAATTCAGAAATGAAATGGCCTGGTCCGCAGGCCCTCAAACGGAGAGATTTGGGAGGGTGGGGGTGGTTCGAAATATGGGGTCTCTATGGATAACCCAGTGTTTTATATGTGTGTGTATAGCATGGAGTTATCTATAGAGACCTCATATTTTGACACTTGACCCTAAAACCACCTCCCACATCTCTTGTTTTGAGAGCCTGTGGCTGTGCCATTCTGCATGGGATGGGGAGGTCGCAAGCGCGAGGTAGACCTTTGAAAGAGCTTTTCCGCAGCGAGCATAATAATGATAAAGGGATCATTATTATTTGTAATAAAATCATTCATTTTCCTACGAAGTAGGCTACAGATCGCAAATTGTCCGGTAATGAGTGAGTCCATCCGAATCCTTTCGTCGGCAAAATAAGCAGAACCGTTGACATTAGAATCTTGATTTTTGGCATGAACGTCCATTAGGGCATTGTTACCAGCAAGTTCTGATCTGAAATAATTCTGATTAAAATTAGATTTATAATTAACAATATGTCCCTGTAAGGGCTATGGCTGTTTTCACCATCATCTTCTGCATTAAAGAGCGATGAAGGCAAAGTCCTATTAAGATATCATGTTGCCTCTATCACACTTAGGCAGCCATAACACAGGGCTCAAGTGTAGGTCTTAATCAGCACAACTGACAGTTTACAAATTTATGACTCGCTTCTGGCAGAAGTATGGGCTAGTGGCTGGTATTGCTGGGCAGGTCAGTTTACACAGCACAGATGTAGACCTATTTGTTCCAGTGATCATGTATGAGATTGCCAGGACTGAGGAGTCCTACAGTTAGCCCTATGGGGGTTTCATCCCCTCAAACAATCAGCGCTGTTTCCATAACGAAGCTGAGGTGGTTTAACGTTTATCAATGCAGAAAATCACCGATCAACCGCCATAGAATATAATGTGAAACAAGAAAACCGGAATAGTACATTCATCAGATTGTCGATGCCCAAAATGTGTCGTCTCATATATCTAGATAACAACGTGATGTAGAGACGCTATTTATTCGTCTTTGTACCGGTTATGCTCAGGAGAATGACATAGAATCATTATTATCTTGTGCATAGAAGGTGTTGGTCTCGAGTTGAATTACCGTAAACTAAATAAATGCTACCTTTCTACTATAGTACTATATATAAAAAATTGTTGTATTGTTGGGAAAATAATGTGATTCAAAAAGTTGTTTTGATCCTGGACAAGGGCACTGAAAACCATTAAAGAGATGTAAATGTATTTTCACACGTAAAGCTTGAAATCTACTGAACCTATATTATTCAATCTGTTTCCTTTAATTAAAAAATTGTAAAATTAAATCGGCGATCGTTATTTATTTTGGAATGAAGGCGCATTAGGAGACTTACCAACAAGTTCTGAGCTGACCTACTTTTGATGAAAATTTATGTAATTCATTTGTCATAAAAATGTGATCACGATAGGCCAATGCAAGGGTCAATATCTTCTATGTCGGGTCGTATAGTCGATGACATTCAAAGTGCAGTTCCGTGAATGCAAAAATTAATGATATATTATTTATAGAAGACAGAAGCATATTAAACATTACAGAACATTACTGTGTTCATAATAAACAAGAGATGTGTTTGTGAAGAGATTTTTTTTACAGAGAATAATTTTCATATAGAGTACATGTAAATGAACATATGCCAATGAACCGGAGCGGCAGCAGGTATTTATTTCCTTTGAAGAAGTTGTTTACTCTTACTCCTGGACAACATGAATTATTCATGTCGCCTCGACACATCCATTGGAAGTTATTTCGCTAGGTAATGTCTATAAAGGTTTACAGTTATATGTTATATTGGGAGCATGTGTACCGAGATAGTATATTCAGCACCGACGTCGATATTGTTATCGAAATGTTCACTGGAGATAGTCTGAGATATATTATACTGAGTTGGAGAATGGAGCTAAGCCTCATGGTTAGAGCCTCATGCAGATCCTAAGAACGTTCGCAGTTTGGAATTATTTAACATGTTGAGGTATCGTTTCAATGGCAAGCGTCAGATCCGACATTCAGTATTCAGTCGTCGTCCACGAAAGAATTTCCGCGTCAGTAATCGAAAAACATATTTCTTATGATAGATAACACCAAATGTGTATAAAATAAATATAATAAAAACACAAGATGGTTTCCTACAAGAGAGAAGCGGTCAACAATTTTCAATGATGCCAGCATACATACAGAGAGAAAAATTTGCCAATTCATAAAGAGAATCGACCGTGTACCGTGCTGAAAAGTATAATACTTCAGTTAATTTTCAGATCAAGTACAGCCGGTGTCTCCACTGCGTGTATTAGACATCTTCGAGTTTGTATTCCCAGAAACATATCAGTTACACACGTCAAAATCTTGGAAAAGAGATAGTTTGTATAGCATTGTCGAACCCATACGCGCGATAGATTCCGCGTATACACATACTGCAATGAGTACTGGGGCAGGTGTGGTTGTTCGTCCGATGGAGTCTAGATAAAACATTGCATGTGAAGTACTGAATCACTCAGGAAAGGTAGCACAAATTATATTCTTCAGTTTGAGCTATTGGAAACATGAAATCTACCGTACTTCGTTGGATCTCAAGAAGGGTACTCCATTTATACTAACTATACCTGAGTATGTAACACATAGACATAGGTTGATGAAGTGGATAATATCTCTATGAACCATGTCATGTTTGTCTGGCACAGGAGGTAGATTAAAGTACCAAACAGATTGGGCTCTCTGAGGATCCATTGTGATCAGTGTCTGTAGAACCTAATTTTCAAAATTCGAAATTCAACAATTTTTGTAGTTCTGGTTAGGTTTTTGTTAGGATTAGGGTTTTGTTTAGGGTATGTTTGTTTGGGTCATCGTCGCCGTGTGACCAATAATATAGGTGCAACGTTAAAATTCAAACAACCAACCAACTATATCTACGAAAGCTCAATTTTCGCTGGAAACTAGGGGTAACTCTATCTTAGATACCCCTGGTACACATGGAAATGAATCGAGTTCATGGAAAATGCCGCTGTAATTGTCAGCCAATCAGCAAACAACAGCGTGTGTATATTGACCAATCGGACCACTTGATTCACGAGACCATGTCATATTTAGGTTTACAGATCTGTCACAGACACTGATACTCTGAAAGTGAGCGGAAAGCGATCTGCTATAGAAAATGATCAAGGTTTCGTCTTCAACTTAAATAGAAACCTTGATTTTGTGAAGATGCGTAAGCTCATGCGAAATAAAATACTATGATTTCATTAGACAACCTGGGATATAATAGTCCTACAGTGGATATTATCTCAAGACTAACTGGGCTTCTCTTACTGATGTACTCATAAACCAGTTATATTGATGGCAATAACATAACGTTAACTGGAATAGTAATTCATCAACCCTCTAGTCATGGCTCGTCTAACAATCCTTAACACAAAAGGCCTTACATCCGGAACGAGTTTTACAAATGTTACTAAAGCAATAGATTTGTTAGAACAGTGTAATCCATGAAAAGAGAACAGTTCCAACTTTGATGGTACCTTTGAGGTTCTTGGATTCAGTCTGAGACAAAAGAGGTGCCAGTCTTACTGTGTCAGTCTCATTCTAGTCCTATACTAACAAGACAGATTTTGGACAAGAACCATACCTAACTGTCCTACAACAGACAGATGTCATGAACCAAACAACCTCCGTTTCTGCAATTTTGTAAGATGTCATCCTTCATTAGTCGGCTCGGGAAATATATTCCTGATTGTCTGGAGTTTAAAGTGTAATGAATATACATATATGTTTTCTTTGATAGGCATTTAGCAGTTGGCGTATATAACACAATGCTATTCTATGGATAACAACTTCTTTATTGCTGTGGAGCTGACGTTTCGTTGGAGATACTTCCAACTTTTTCAAAGCTACAATTCGGCTTTGAAAAAGTTGGAAGTATCTCCAACGAAACGTCAGCTCCACAGCAATAAAGAAGTTGTTATCCATAGAATAGCATTGTGTTACATATATGTTACATTGATGCAAGGAGTAGCATTTGGAATTATTTTTGATATATGATAAAGTTTTATCAGTAGCTGTACAATGGAGAGATATATTTCTCTTAAGAAAGGTTTTTAATATGTGATATTATTGTTTTACATATTTGTATTGCCTTAGCCAGGCCATGGTATCAGTGCAATAAAACATCTAACAACATATTCACAATGGATAGTTTGTGGTTAGTGCGTATTGAGACAATCTATTGCGGAAATAGCATACAATGACGTGTATGTTTTATTTGTAAGGCTAGGAATACCTTTGGTAAACATGTAGGTTTTTTGTGCCGTGGGAATGAACGTTTTTTCAGTTGAAAGTGTCTAAATTTATAGTTGTTAATCTGTAAATTGACTGCTAAAAAGAAATATATGTACAATAAAGAAGATTCCTTTCGAACGCCCGTACTGAGACCCATTATCCTTTGGTATTTATAATTGCTCTACTAATATAATGTATTCAATTATTCAAACTTTAGTCTTGGGTTGATGTACAGAATTAGCCAAGATATATAGCCAGTCCATACAGCCTATAATTATCAAATCCTGAGTGGAAATAACCCGGATTTGTGACAAGGCTTCCGGAAAAGCTGATTATTCAAGACAGATATTGGAAGGAAGATAATGGCCACAATCACACACTGCAGGTGGCAATTTCCATTGGAATTTTGAGCTAGATTTAAACAATATATTAGTGTTTAAAAGGTATGGAATCGTATACTCAGTAAGTGCGTCGTCTGAAGGGCTATATATATATACATATACAGCTATAGCATGTTTCTACTTGCCACTCACCCATAAACCTATTCAAACTAATTAGTATTAATGACCGTTAATAACACGATTATGGACAGTTCCGCGGATTGAAGGATTGTCATAAACCTCTGCTTCATCCAGGTGATTAAAAAGGTAACGAAATACTCTATCTTACTTGGAAAAGACAAACGTTAATGAATCAGATACGTTACACGTGATTGTCGTTTATTATGCTCCCTTCCCCAACTTTCACATCCAGGACCCCTCAGCATAATTTCGTAAAACATTTGGTTTCACACAAATATAAATTTGTTGCAAACAAAACAGGAGACAAACTGTTTCATTGACGAACATCAAGATGATATATTCGGACATAGATTGTATTAACTAAACACTTTATACTAATATGTAAATTCATATATATATGGAGACATTCCATTGAGCATACCAAGAGTCAGTCTGTCAGTTATTGGGCTAACTGTTTTCTGAAATCGGTTGAGTTGGCAGATATACACACACGGAAGTTTGATGGAAATATGAGTAGCTGTTAACAATTAATGTGCGTGCTGTACTGGCTCTTACCCTTGTAATCAGATTAATAATGATATATATGGTACTAGTACTCACTATAGCAGGACGAATGGTAGAAAACGTGGAAAGGCAATCATTCAATAGCCTGGAACTATGGAATTACATGTTAGTATATTACATGGAAGTGAGGGCAGTACCATTGCCAGTATAATCGACATACACATCCTATGGTGTTAGTGTGGGATAGACTTGACAGCTTTCCAATTGATTTACTTGGCTGATGGATCAATGTATATATAATGACTTTATTAGTATTCTTCGAACACTGTGGGATTTGTATCGTACGAACCTTGTCGAGATGGTTATAGTTATCACACGAGAGGTTTAATAATATTCACTTGCTCCACTCATCAGAATGACTTTAATTAGTACTCTGTTCCAATTATTAACCGCCTAATGTGTTTTCGCTGTCAGGAGCGCAATGGCCTTCATTTAAATTCCTCACCGTTTCTCGTTTATGTATGAATTCATCAGTATCAAGTTATCGGACGTGTAGTATTTTGTGTTGACACCAGTTGGTTGTTCGCGTTTTGTTTTTCAAATAGTCCGATTCCTGTCATTTGGTGTTAGGCTGAACACTTGCTACAACAAAGTTTGCTACTCTAAGTAATATTGTTATAAGTAGTATGCTGGAATGAAAATAGGAAAATGAAGCCCATATAAGGCATCTGTATCCAACAATGGAGCCTCGATGATCAGACTCGTCCATCCACTGCTTGTCAGACAGGTATAGGCTCTTATACAGTTCAATGGCCTGTTTTCCCCAGTTCTGTTTATTGCGGAGCCAAGAGTAAGCCCCAAGAGTTAACTTATTTGATATATTTCGGTTCTCCATGCAACAACAAAGTTTCATACAGTGGAAAAAATCCAGACAAAGATCAGGTGATCATAAGAGCACGTATCTTGAAGACAGGTAAAGAAATCATTAACGAGTAATGGATAAATAAACAGTAAATCTTGAAAACATTAGTTCATTCAACAATTCTTTCATCATCAGTACTTTATGTACCCTTTTTCTTATTGAGAACACATTGCTCTTTCGTGATATAGTGTTTGGATATTATTTTTTTCTTCCTAGCAATGTTCCATATTCGTCCATCACTACCAGTTAAATATTGCACCAAACCGATTGTTTTTGCTTTTTCCCCATTGATACTAAGACTGGTATAGCACCTAGTTCTTGTATTCCGAACTTCTCTCTCTTCCGTTCTCTTCCGTGCTGTACTTATGATTTGAATGTCAACTGGCATTTGCAATAATTCGCACTTGGTGCATTGTGAGATGGATATGGGGGCAATTATGTATGGCAACGTCGATATGATCATTATTTATAGAGTTAATTATGTAGAACGACATCGATATGATCATTGATTATAGAGTTAATTATGTAGAACGACATCGATATGATCATTGATTATAGAGTTAATTATGTAGGGCGACATCGATATGATCATTAGATAAAGGGTTAATTATGTAGGACAACATCGATAGAATCATTGATTATAGAGTTAATTATGTAGGGCGTCACCATTAGGATCATTGATTATATTATGTAGAACGACATCGATATGATCGGAGTTAATTATGTAGGACGACATCGATAGGATCGGAGTTAATTATGTAGGGTGACATCGATAGGATCATTGATTATAAAGTCTATTATGTAGGACGATATCGACAGGATCACTGATTATAGAGTTAATTATGTACGGCGACATCGATAGGATCTTTGATTGTAGAGTTGATTACGTAGGACGACATCGATATGATCATCGATTATAGAGTTAATTATGTAGGGTGACATCGATAGGATCATTGATTATAGAGTCTATTATGTAGGACGATATCGACAGGATCACTGATTATAGAGTTAATTATGTAGGACGACATCGATAGGATCTTTGATTATAGAGTTGATTACGTAGGACGACATCGATAGGATCTTTGATTATAGAGTTAATTATGTAGGACGACATCGATATGATCATTGATTGTACAGTTGATTATGTAGGACGACATCGATAGGATCATTGATTATAGAGTTAATTATGTAGGACGACATCAATATGATCATTGATTGTAGAGTTCATTACGTAGGACGACATCGATATGATCATCGATTATAGAGTTAATTATGTAGGACAACATCAATATGATCATTGATTGTAGAGTTGATTATGTAGGACGATATTGATAGGATCATTGATTATAGAGTTGATTATGTAGGACGACATCGATAGGATCATTGATTATAGAGTTGATTATGTAGGACGACGTCAATATGATCACTCATCATAGAGTTGATTATGTAGGACGATATCGACAGGATCATTGATTATAGAGTTAATTATGTAGGACGACATCAATATGATCATTGATTGTAGAGCTGATTATGTAAGACGACATCGATATGATCATTGATTATCGAGTTAATTAGGTAGGACGACACCAATATGATCATTGATTGTAGAGTTCATTACGTAGGACGACATCGATATGATCATCGATTATAGAGTTAATTATGTAGGACGATATTGATAGGATCATTGATTATAGAGTTGATTATGTAGGACGACGTCAATATGATCACTCATTATAGAGTTGATTATGTAGGACGATATCGACAGGATCATTGATTATAGAGTTAATTATGTAGGACGACATCAATATGATCATTGATTGTAGAGCTGATTATGTAAGACGACATCGATAGGATCATTGATTATCGAGTTAATTAGGTAGGACGACACCAATATGATCATTGATTGTAGAGTTCATTACGTAGGACGACATCGATATGATCATCGATTATAGAGTTAATTATGTAGGACGATATTGATAGGATCATTGATTATAGAGTTGATTATGTAGGACGACATCGATAGGATCATTGATTATAGAGTTGATTATGTAGGACGACATCGATATGATCACTCATTATAGAGTTGATTATGTAGGACGACATCGATATGATCACTCATTATAGAGTTGATTATGTAGGACGATATCGACAGGATCATTGATTATAGAGTTAATTATATGGGACGATATCAATAGGATCATTGATTGTAGAGTTGATTATGTAGGATGACACCAATATGATCAATTATGTAGGACGACATCGATATGATCATTGGTTATAGAGGTAATTATGTACGATGTCATCATATGATCATTGGTTATAGAATTAATTATGTAGGACGACATCAATTATTATAGAATTAATCATGTAGGACGACATCCATATGATCATTGATTAATTGAATAGCTCTTTCTGTACCTTAATGTATGTGAAGACCAGAATAGTTACTTGTGTGTATACATTAATTATATATAAGACACATATTCACATTTCCTTGTTTACAGCATTAATATTGATAAGTGTTCAATTTCTTACAAACAAGCGCCCATTCATGACAGAAGGTGCCCCAGACCAAGTGTGTCGCATGTCCAATCATACAGAGGAGGTATACATTCTGATACCGTTACCATGGAGATGACAAAGACGGTTAACATAAGTTATTATTTCCAGACGTCTACAGAATCCATTTTATTCAAATTGAGGAGGATAGACTGTGTTGCAGTAACAGATAAAATCTAGTTCGCGTCCCAATAAAAAATCTCAGATTCATTTAACTGAAGTAGCACTTGACTCCAGCGTTGAGAGGCTACCTGTGAAGCATTTATCATCAAGTTTTGTCTTGAAGCTTGGACGGGATTTTGTTTGACCTCAGCAACAGCATGCTCTATATATCTTCTTTCTCTCTATATTCATACAACATGACTTGTCAAGCGGAACAAACGTATGCATAAATCTGCCTTTAGACGTCCCCGCCATATCTCAGCAGTGTGAGAGCGAATGTCCTTAGTATATGGATCAATGCCAATGTCCTTAGCTTGATCATCAATGTGAATGCCCTGTCCGCATATTATCACTGTCAACTGTATCTTCGCACAGGCTTCTGTCGAATTGTATATAGAACCGACGATGCGGAAAATTCGAAATGGATTTTCAGGTCAGACAAGGTAAGTTGGGGATAAGTTAGAGCCAGTTAGTTTCATCATGGAACATTCTAGTAGGTTGACAATGCTGTACATAGCTTTCTAAATAGGGTTGCCCTCGTTTTCAATATTACTTCGACAGCTAACAGTGTAGGACTTGTGAGTATTTTTTTCTGATCTGGTATACGGTATATAATTTATATATTCATGCTAGCTGGCCCTGTGACGTTGCCGGGTTCAGCGTTCTTGTGTTATGCTTGATGGTAAAATGTATAATATAACGTATGCGTTTAGTACTGTGTTACATGGCTGTCACGGTTAACTGGTTATAGGTATCGTATATAAAACTGCAATCGTCAATATAGGTTTTGGTAACAGCTGCCGTCGACGTGTAGATTTGACCTATAGGTCCGGTTAACTGCATCTGAATCTGATCAACCCTGGCAGAGAGGTTAGTTTACACCTATGATCATTGACAACAGCTCGTTAACGCCTCGACACAGACAGTTCGTGTTAAGACTATTGTTAGACGATCTTATTACACGTATTTCGTGTTGACTGAGAGGTCGTACAGACAACACGAATACATATGTAAGATATCATGAAGTGGAAGATGATCATCATCACTCACAGCCATGACTCATACGATTCGTCTCCTATAGGTAAGTCAAACAAGATGATAAGTCGAGATGCGAGACTGCAGATAGTGTGTTGTCTCTGCGGAATACCGGGTATTGTCTCAGAGTCAGAATCCACGGGAGTCATCCAAATGGTACGTTAAGCACGACCTTTCACTGTCAGATACACCCGTCTGTTTCCAGACATCCTATTATACCCCGCCAAATGTTTCTTATACGATTCGTTGCGTGTATACAGGGTTTACCAGGTTACTATTTCTGAAGCTTGTGCTCTCTTTCTTACGTGCGTCACGATATTGGTTGTAAAGCAAAGGCACCTGCTAACTTCAAAGAAAATACTCACTGACTTCAGTTATTTCCGGTATGGGAGCGTATTTCTGGTAAGATAGAACGTTGTTTATTCGAGTTCATGGAGGTAGGTTAGGCAATTGTTTTAAGATCGTTGTGTAGTGTTTCTGGGTTGTCTATCTACATATCTATTACGTAACGGTGGAGGACTGTCGATCTGGAAGCTAAGGACAATGAAGGATGTCCGGTGGTTAAGGATGTCCGGTGGTTAAGGATGTCCGGTGGTTAAAAGCATCCTGCTCCTATCTTCTAACCCAGCTAGGAGATTTTGTCTCCACATATTTGCAGCCAAGGATGGACACTTGTCCTTCAGAAAAAGTATATGATAATGGGCACTAAACCGCCGGACATTCTTAGCCATGAGCACACGTGCAGTTGTCAGCATAATGCGCTGTAATGTTGAAAGGTTGCTTCAGTACCGCGAGTACTGAGCACGTAATATTGTCAAACCCATACCATACACGATGCTATCAAAGTCAAGACATGAACTCGTGCCAAACTACACACGTCTGACCATGGAGCCAAGCTACTGTCTTAATAGGCTTCATGGTCTGACCGATCAGTGGAGTTTCAAATGTCATACAATATATGTGTTATGCATGAATCATTTCAGTCCGGGGAATTCCGGGATGAAAGGTTTATGTTCCGGAGATACAACTAAATAGTACATCTAATCTCGGGTTTATCATCTCGCTCTGTCTGAATAAAGGCGAACAACAATTATCGACAATAGTGAGATACGATGACGTCATCTGTCCATGCCTGCTCAAAACATTCACCTCCGTCGACGAGCTATTACTCATTGTGTATTACGATGAATTGATGAACATCTCCTCCACGTGGCATCTCCCGATAAACAGCTTGGACAGGTTGAAGAACGCTTTAAGACGTTGGGAATATACCACGTACCACCCTGTTTATGGCATAGTACCTTGGCGATACGATCAGTCCATGTCACTTAATTAGACTGGGATGCATTCCTGCAGATAACCAGGAGACTGATAAGGATTCACTGTGTTCTCTCATACACAGGCCTACATCATTCCTTCACTGTGCTCTCTCATACACAGGCCTGCATCATTCCTTCACTGTGTTCTCTCATACACAGGCCTGCATCATTCCTTCACTGTGCTCTCTCATACACAGGCCTGCATCATTCCTTCACTGTGTTCTCTCATACACAGGCCTGCATCATTCCTTCACTGTGTTCTCTCATACACAGGCCTGCATCATTCCTTCACTGTGTTCTCTCATACACAGGCCTGCATCATTCCTTCACTGTGCTCTCTCATACACAGGCCTGCATCATTCCTTCACTGTGCTCTCTCATACACAGGCCTGCATCATTCCTTCACTGTGTTCTCTCATACACAGGCCTGCATCATTCCTTCACTGTGTTCTCTCATACACAGGCCTGCATCATTCCTTCACTGTGTTCTCTCATACACAGGCCTGCATCATTCCTTCACTGTGTTCTCTCATACACAGGCCTGCATCATTCCTTCACTGTGCTCTCTCATACACAGGCCTGCATCATTCCTTCACTGTGCTCTCTCATACACAGGCCTGCATCATTCCTTCACTGTGTTCTCTCATACACAGGCCTGCATCATTCCTTCACTGTGTTCTCTCATACACAGGCCTGCATCATTCCTTCACTGTGTTCTCTCATACACAGGCCTGCATCATTCCTTCACTGTGCTCTCTCATACACAGGCCTGCATCATTCCTTCACTGTGTTCTCTCATACACAGGCCTGCATCATTCCTTCACTGTGCTCTCTCATACACAGGCCTGCATCATTCCTTCACTGTGCTCTCTCATACACAGGCCTGCATCATTCCTTCACTGTGTTCTCTCATACACAGGCCTGCATCATTCCTTCACTGTGTTCTCTCATACACAGGCCTGCATCATTCCTTCACTGTGTTCTCTCATACACAGGCCTGCATCATTCCTTCACTGTGCTCTCTCATACACAGGCCTGCATCATTCCTTCACTGTGCTCTCTCATACACAGGCCTGCATCATTCCTTCACTGTGTTCTCTCATACACAGGCCTGCATCATTCCTTCACTGTGCTCTCTCATACACAGGCCTGCATCATTCCTTCACTGTGCTCATGCCATTGCGCTGCATCATTCCTTCACTGTGTTCTCTCATGCTGGCCACAGGTCTGCATCATTCCTTCACTGTGCCTTCATACACAGGTTGCCCGCATCATTCCTTCACTGTGCTCTCTCATACAGGCCTGCACTCTCCCTTCACTGTTCTTTCATACACAGGCCTGCATCATTCCTTCACTGTGCTCTCTCATACACAGGCTCAACATTCCTTCACTGTGTTCTTCATACACAGGCCTGCATCATTCCTTCACTGTGTTCTCTCATACACAGGCCTGCATCATTCTTCACTGTGCTCCTTCATACACAAGGCCTCGCATCATCTCTTCACTGTGCTCTCATACACAGGCCTGCATCATTCCTTCACTGTGTTCTTCATACACAGGCCTGCATCATTCCTTCACTGTGCTCTCTCATACACAGGCCTGCATCATTCCTTCACTGTGTTTCATACACAGGCCTGCATCATTCCTTCACTGTGTTCTTCATAACATTGCGTCTGCATCATTCCTTCACTGTGTTCTTCATACACAGGCCTGCATCATCTCTTCACTGTGCTCTCTCATACACAGGCCTGCATCATTCCTTCACTGTGTTCTTTCATACACAGGCCTGCATCATTCCCTTCACTGTGCTCACACATGCCCGCTGCACGCCACGTGCCATGCCATGCAGACATCACTCCTTCACTCTCTCATACACAGGCCTGCATCATTCCTTCACTGTGCTCTTCATACACAGGCCTGCATCATTCCTTCACTGTGTTCTCTCATACACAGGCCTGCATCATTCCTTCACTGTGCTCTCTCATACACAGGCCTGCATCATTCCTTCACTGTGCTCTCTCATACACAGGCCTGCATCATTCCTTCACTGTGTTCTCTCATACACAGGCCTGCATCATTCCTTCACTGTGCTCTCTCATACACAGGCCTGCATCATTCCTTCACTGTGTTCTCTCATACACAGGCCTGCATCATTCCTTCACTGTGTTCTCTCATACACAGGCCTGCATCATTCCTTCACTGTGTTCTCTCATACACAGGCCTGCATCATTCCTTCACTGTGCTCTCTCATACACAGGCCTGCATCATTCCTTCACTGTGCTCTCTCATACACAGGCCTGCATCATTCCTTCACTGTGTTCTCTCATACACAGGCCTGCATCATTCCTTCACTGTGTTCTCTCATACACAGGCCTGCATCATTCCTTCACTGTGCTCTCTCATACACAGGCCTGCATCATTCCTTCACTGTGTTCTCTCATACACAGGCCTGCATCATTCCTTCACTGTGTTCTCTCATACACAGGCCTGCATCATTCCTTCACTGTGTTCTCTCATACACAGGCCTGCATCATTCCTTCACTGTGCTGTGATTATTCATCGGCAGATTTAATAAATGTGATTCTGCTTTCTCATCGGAACAGGAAGTATTATAGCTGACTGTTGGTATTAGCAAACATCAAAATGAAGGTCTTATCTATATATAAATTAGCTTAACACGGGATAGGTTAATTAAGTGACTGAGCTCATTTCTATATTGAACAGTAAATCAATATTATTAACGATGACTGCTCTCTATAATGTCTTCGCTTTATTAAGCACCAGTTCCCATGCAGTCAGTCTTGTAATCTTGGAGACGGTCTAGTGTTCCTTGACAGATTCTAATTACCACATCTATATTACGACATATGCCAAACATTTGGTGAGGGACATCACCTCCTCTTTGGAACACCTGATGCATGGAGCAATTAATTAATTACGCTTAATCTCACCCTCTTCATTACCTGCCATCAAAACGAAAATATAGTTTCGTTAAGAAAAGAAATTGGTCCCAAACGCTGTGATATGACTGAAATATAGTTGAAAGCGACGTTAAATCATATTCACTCACACCTACACTCACTCCCTCACTCACTCAGTAGATCAATACAGTGTGTTTGTCCGTAATATACGTATGGATATGTCGACTATCGAACTTCCAGCTTCATAACGAAATTTTATTTTTATTCAGGTCAGAGGTTGCTGAAACTCGAATTATATACGCATTTATATGACATATATCGCGATCAAGAATGATCTATCCTGTGTCAGATTTTTTCCGGTATCGCATCTTCTACTCTACACGTGTAATGACCAGTATAGTACCTGCTTAATATAACATCACCGTTACCATGTGGTTTGCACTAAATCAGCCTGGTGAATGTCTTCAGCGGATGCTGGGCAGTTCGTCTGTCCGATAAATGGAGTGGATGAATGGTTATTCCTTTCTGCCGTTAACGGTTACATTACCGACATATACACGGACACATGTTTACAATTACATCTCTTTATTATTGGATACTGGTATTCTTGTTCACTCTGCCATCTCTCTGAAAATAACTCAAGCCCAATAAATCTTCCATATCTAATAGAAACTCGTTTCTTCCATTAATTATAATCATGTCATCAAATTTTGTCATTAGGGATTAAATAACTCCATTGAACGTGTAAGTGGTTCACTGATCTGTAACCGTGTCACACACATTCATTTGTCGACAATTTCACAATGACTCAACAACAACATAGCCCACGGCATAAACACAATTTCCTCTCTCAGGGCTTTGGAGCATTTTTGTCGAAATTGTTAACAAAACGACGTCTGAAGTAACTGTTTGCTCATCTATAAAACAAAAGAAGATTTATACTTTTTAATCCGTCTTGCCAATATCAGCGAGGTAATTAATTATTGGTCATTATTAGCAATATCCATATTTGGCGCGTTAATGATATGGACCATGATGATGTATGAGTTACTGAATTTTTCTTCTCACCATCGCTCCACCATACATGCACAGTGTGCGGAGATTGACTGCGTGCTCCGCAGTGATTGTAGTAATAACAGCCCCCTTGTTATTTAGTGGTAACAATATTAAGCCCTTGTACGGGTCATGGTGCCGAATCAATCATTTTCGGCTTTAAACTCCGGTCTGATTCATTATTCGAGAACACATAATGTCTGTATCTGCTGTTGTACCTTGCAAACGGTTGTGAAGTCAGACTTGGTGAATAACCGCGTGTATATATAGGCGCTTATGCGTGGGCAGGATACATCACTGACTTAAAGCAGAGATTCGCCAAGCATGACGTCTCGTGCATTAGTTCGGTGTTAAGGGAAGGCGAGCACGGAGGTAAGATAATACGTTTTGGTCTGGAGGGTTGAATTTTGGTCTCTATCGCCTTCCGAATGATCTGAAAACATTGGCAAGTGGTCGGGAACGGTATCGTCTGTCTCTGGTAAGTGGGAGATGTAGGATACTAGTAGTTGTTAGTGTGTCGACAGCTGATAAAACCTGAATGCTCGCCATGCCACATCACATGGTTGTTATATACAGTGTACGCAGCATAGGTAAATGGACGACTCGTACCTGCCAATAATGCAAGTTATTTTTCGCCGCAAGCTAAATACCATATCATGAAAACCACGGACGGTTTGCGCGTAGGAATTTGTGTTTTTATGTGCATATTGTGGCTATTGACAGTGTCACTTTCGCCAGTTATTGTGAAAAGAAGCTTTATTTTTTGTCACACAAATGAGACGTTTCATGGTTTAACAAGTTCGATACCAATTTTTTATCACTTTTATGTCAGAAATAGATATACTTTGAACAATTATGACATCTGTCGCATTGTTTATATATAGGATGAATCATATACACGTATGTTTGTATATATACGCCTGGAGTTGGTTTTCCTGAGTGATATACGACTTGAAGTGTGAAGATCTGGTTGATGTTACTATCTTTTAATTAAGAGAGTGTTTTGTGGCAATCGCCAGTTATAATATGGTTGTACTGCAGTATGTTTGAAACAGTGCATGTCGTTATCTGGACTATAATTAAGTAGTAATTGTATGTTTACCATATACGGGTGAGTGATAAGGATTTGTCGATTTCAAGAACATCCTAATGCTTTGTTGGCATCATTGAAAACTGTTGATCACACCTCTCTCACAAGCTAGTTCTAATCTATGCCTGCTTGAAGTTTAGTAATCATGATGTCTTTCGAATGTCACGTCGATCAGAGACGCGGATTTTGTTTCTTCTTTCACTCTTTTTGAGCTGGTTCATTTCTCATGCGCAAATTCTTTATCGACTGAATGTTGGGCCTGATGATTGTATTCATTATGGAGAAATTACAATATTTCGAGAGTTCACACCTTTCAGGAATGTTTCAAAGCATTGATACCTTAACTTTTCACTTACTCTTGAAGCTGTATTTTCCCAATTCTTTCCTCATATATCTAAAGAAATTAATGCGCTCATCTCACGAGGTTCCATGATTCAACCCAGAAGGAACATTGTTAAGATACTATATACCAGATGTCTCGTATAGCCAGAAATGCTTCTCTAGTCGTAGTAAAGTATATTGGTAGCGGCTGATAGTATATCATTGTAATCCTGAGGCTGTTTAGTTAGAGACTTCCTTGTGAGTAGGTCCGTGTGTTTGCCACGTATGCCATGTTTCTCATATTCTTTACATATTTACTTCCTATCGTGTCTACACACATGTTTATTCATATTCATCCACCCACCTATCACCGCGTCGTCCATCCACCCACCCATCACCGCGCCGTCCATCCACCCACGCATCACCGCGCCGTCCATCCACCCACCCATCACCGCGCCGTCCATCCACCCACACATCACCGCGCCGTCCATCCACCCACCCATTTTCGCGCCGTCCATTCACCCACCAATCACCTCGCCGTCCATCCACCCACCCATCACCGCGCCGTCCATTCGCTTACACATCACCGCGCCGTCCATCCACCTACCCGTCACCGCGCCGTCCATCCACCCACCCATCACCGTGCCGTTCATCCGCCCACCCATTACCGTGCCGACCATCCACCCACCCATCACCGTGGCGTTCATTCACCCACCAATCACCGCGCCGTCCATCCACCCACCCATTTCCGCGCCGTTCATTCATTCACTCACCCAACTCCGCGCCGTCCATCCACCCACCAATCACCGTGCCGTCCATCCTCCCACCCATATTCGCGTGGTGCATCCAACCACCAATCACCGTGCCGTCCATCCCATCCATCACCGTGCCGTCCATCCACTCGCCCATCGCCGCGCTGTCCATCCACCCACTTATCACTAATCCGTCCATCCACCCACACGCCCTTCACTGCGCCATTCTGTCCTGCAGGACACATATTTCACATGTCAAGGCGATGGGAACGTCACACGTTGCTATATTTGGCTTGGGCGGATGTCTTTGTTTTGATATTTTAGCTGCATATTATATCTGTACAACAGATTATATTACCTTTTGTGATTTAACCTCTATCCCAAAATACACATCACAGGTCACGTGTCACAGGTCTAATGATAGACGTTTGTTATTAGAATCGGATATATTTCATCACAATGCCGTGAGTTGCAGTGTCACTAAAGATGACAGCCGGGAAAAACAAATGTGGACTCATATACAATTATATTTCATATTTTCTTCATAATTCATACCGAAATTCCCATCTCCTCATATACTTGGACGCACTCTGATTCCTGACGCACAGCTAACTCAAATTTAGCTGCACTTTTAGCTGCACATTTTCGCATATTGGATGCTTTCAGTTGGCGGAGACGTACGAACCGAAACAATCATGATTTTATGTGGGGACATGATCAAGTCCCAGATTTAATGGGTAGTCTATTTACCCCTCGCACCACCGTCATTTGGCGTGACGTTTGTTCCATGATAGCAGTCACGGTGGTTGGGTTCACAGGGGCTCGTTGCCGTTGTTAATTGGTTATTTATGTTGATTAAGTGACCAATATTAAGATTTAAAGAGCAGATATAAGGAATAAGACTCTTATGCAATTTTTATAATATAGTCGGTACGGCTGGTTTGGCGGTCAACATGTTCTAAATTGCTTTTTTCTTTTGCATTTCATTTTGTCACTTGCTTATCTTCACGGATTATTTAACACGGTAAGCTGTATATGGTGTCTGTATACCCTTGTTTACTTCCCCGAAGCTATGACATTCTTTCCTGATCTCTCGCATATAAAATCGATAATTACCAACTAACAATAGTTTCCGTCGTGACTGGTGAAATCTAATTGGATAATAACGGTCATTTTTGATCCCTAAACGACTGTGCAGACGATACAGACCACTGATCTCACCCCTCGAGCTGTATATCCTGTTTATGACGAACTAAAGGTTTACTCAGACGTAACACTGTACAGACCGTGTTACAGACCGCTTTTCTCTTATCTCGGTGTGAAACTTAACCTACCACCTTAAGGCACAATGTGTGGTGACGTAATACACAACCACGCTCTCACTTAGCTCCGAACATCGCCCTCGTCAGCCATTTTCCTCTCTGGTCTTCACGATCTTCGATCTAATAAACATGACATGACATGACATGCATAAGATGCTATGTACGGCATGGCATGATTATGAAACATGTCTTACTTGTTATGTTTTAGTTTTCGTGAGATACCAGAAACAGGTCATCTTAATGCCGCAATTTTGAGATAGTTTGATATGGATGAAACCGTTTTATGTTGTTCTGAGATACCATGGCTATGGCATAACATGATCCATCAGAGTTGTTTTTCCTTGACATACCAGAATCATTTTACGGCACGATGTAACAATATAAGATGTTGGCCATTACTTCCGACACCAATACCAGAAACTTAATATTGAATTACTTCTCAACATATGTTTTGTTCTTGAGATATTAGAATCTCAATCCGTCCTAACACTTTATCCGATTATTAGACCGGTCATCGATAAAAGTCTGTCACTTAGCAGGATCGTTCCCATGGAATATCTCCTAATACCTTTAGATCAAGGGTCAGCTTGAGGTTACCTAGAGGTGAATAACATGGTGGGTTCTTCACTTGACACTACTACATGATAACATGATATTGCGTAATGGCGATGCTATGATATACCGTACTTAGGCCACTGGCACTTGATTGGTTGTTTAGCATGACCAGCCCTCATCTAATTTTGAGGACAAATAATTAAAATAGATGAGAGGGATTTAACTTTTCCGGAGTAAAACTTACTCATTTTCTTCATATTTGTATACAATTGGTTTGCAATTTAATAATTAATAATAAATAATTATAGCATCTAGCATGTGTATTTAAAAAATCAACGTCGTGCTAAACAACCAATCAAGCGACAATGGCGTTATATACTAGTATCACCTAACATCTATAACCACTTGTAATGCATTGGATTGATGACAGGCTAAGTCACCCGATATTGATGTATGTATGTGAACTCCAGTTTAAAGGTGAACATATTTAATAACGTTTGACAGAAGTAGTTCATACTGAATAAGACTGGGAATATGGTTGGCTGTGGCCAAACTGGTTTTATTATATTCAAGATTCAAGATTCAAATTTTATTGTACAGACACCAGCAATGCAGCAGAGTACATCCAATGTTGCCTCTGTACTCATTGTTCAACTGTCATAATATACCAGTGCCAAATAATTGAACTGTCACTTCACGAATGCTTGGTTAGTTACATATGGCGAAGCAATAATACAGTAGTGTCGTATATTATTGAATCACATCGATAAATTGTGAATACAGCTGTATATGCTTTCTCGTGTTCATGTCACATTGTGGAGCACATAATAGCCGTATTGCCAATTTCCTAGCATGAGAGACTTTAATTATGCCAGTCAGCTGATGTCACTTATTCCGCATTACCAATTTAGCAATATGCAAATGCCGGCTATTGAGGAGGGAAGGTTGTGGTCAAGGGTTCGACCCATTTTTCGAATCACACTTTCAGAAAGGATATCGGGGCAACAGCAGTATAAAGCTGGACGTGATACCAGATCTTATTCGAATGAGTGCAACCAGTACCACCCAATTTTGCAAGGTTGAATGGCAAATCATTCAATGGCATAAGCTACAACATCCCAAGATTGTAGAGAGTGATACCACATTTACTACAAACACCAATTGAACCTAAATAACTGGACAATGTTCTATTTTTCAACTCGATAGTAGATTTGCATCTCGCCACTCATGTCTCAATTACCTGTGGATTCAAGTGTAATCGACCGCAGATTATTTGAACATATTGACCGCATAACCGCCGTATAATTGTCAAAGATAGCAGGTGAACCATCAGTGACCTGTGCTATCGAAGGATAAATCTTCTACTGATACCTTATACATAATCTACTTTTGGTTGAGGCTGTGGTACAGGACTACATGGTATACAATAACCTATCAGATCATCATATATTGTGTTAACCCGGCATTTGCTGTTCTTTGTTTTTCTGTTTCCTGGACTTTTGAATATAGGGCTTTCGTAGTTGGACTCACCTATGATTTTGGAAATTAATTGATAAATGAGAACAAAACGCGATAAGATTGAAGTTACAATATTTCCGTAAGGCTATACCAGTGCATGGTGTGTTTCAATTTACAATACACAAATATTAAGAATATGGCAAATTCAAAGTTCGATTCGTTTGTGCCTTCCACAATGGCCTTCTTCAGAACAATTCTTGCATTATCTCTTGGGGAAATACTAAACACCGGAACTCTCAAACAGATACATGTATAAAACTAGAGAAAGATAGGCTTTAATCGTCATAACAGACTAGCTGATCTAGTTGTAGAATCTCCCAACTATACATGTACTGGTATGACAAAATTTGGATTTGATCTTGTACAATTCGGTTCAGTTATGTTGGGGAAGTGGTGAGTAATCATGCAGAGATAGCGGGTCTAACCGTCATGTGCTTGCACTTCCAACATTCAGATAACCATCGAAACTGGTGGATACTTTCGAGTATAGAGGGAAATGCAAAGGTCGGAATGTCGACAGCGCTTTGGAACAGCGGGATTGACAGTGAAATTATAGAATGATCCAAATGCCCGAAGGATATTAGGAGTTTTTGAAAGTCCGAATGGGAAACTGCTAAGTTCTCCGTACTGAACAACACATTGATGGCACTGTTGTAGTATATATACCCTATGTATACTATTTCCATACCTTCGATTTAACATGATATATTATTCAGTGTACCGTATACACAGATCATATGACGGGCATCAGATGATGGATACTGCTTCACTCGTTGCCTTTGCCTTCGTTCCCAATTTGTCACCGATTTAACATGCACAATGTCTGTTGGGAAATTGAAACAATGAAATTCTTCATACTGATGTTACAGTGCTAAAAACGGGATACAAGATGATTGACAAGCAGCTGAAGTCACCTTCTTCTGAAAATATAGCTTAATTGTAACTGCTATGTATGAATTCCCCTTCATTTAATCAGATATTTTGATGATATAGTATTCCACTCTTGACAAGCGGAGGATTAGTTGATTTTAGTGGCAGTAATTATTGCCCCTCAATTATTAGTATCATATCAAACATATCCACCGATCTGGTCGTATTGCACAATTTAGTGTAAACTGATCGAAATGTGTGCCAACCCAGCTGAGGCTCGATCGAAATAGGTGTATCTATGACAACTCCTCGTGCGAAGCTCCCAACAGGGACATCATGACTGACAGTCCGACTGCTGGTCTGTGAACAAGTTAACTTACAATCCTCCATCGGCAAGTGGAATGAGATGGATATATTACGTTACATCAGGCATTGGATGGGGTGAATTATTTTCAATAGTTGTAGTTATAGTATCTGATTAATGGAATGAGTATTTGGTCTCTTGGTGATTTCTGGTTCTTCGAGCGAGTTAAGTTTTTAACGTCGCTTTCAACAATGTTTCGAACCAAACAAGGCACCGTGCACCCAGCCAAGTTCACGGTGTTCCTGTCTGCTTCTTGGATATGAGTGGTACTAATAACAGCCTCCTTATATCTCATCTATTAGTTGACGTTATTGGATATTTTTAAGGGATTCAGTGAGAATACTCAAGAACCGAGACAAGGTTGGATGTTGCATGCAATAAATCTGACGAATGCATTACGTTTGTGGATCGCGTTGGTTAGCAAAAAAAACGATTCCTATATTCAAAAATAGCAAGCAATGTATAAGAAATTTTAATGAGTTAAACTTTTTTGATATCTGAATTTGTGTTTTTGTATGTTTCAGGCTAAGGAATACTCGTACCTGAGGGTATACAGCGCGAATTACAGCTGTTCCCTAGACAAAAGACAAAGGTGTATCGTGGGCGGGAAGCGTTGAATACCGAGGGAAGCAAATGACTGCAGCTGATGCAATGTGAAACAGATCGACCTTGAATCTGATGTGAAGTGTTTCGTTGGAAGTATTATTATACGTGGTTTACCAAGTAAATGTGTTTAGATGGTTGAACCAGAAATCCTGCTCAATATATGCGAGCAGGAAGAAAAGGATGGAAAATTGGCGATTATCCAAAATTGAGGAAGAATTAGACCAGTTATCAGTGACTGACATATCTCGCCTTCACGGGGAGCCAGTGGATCAGTCTAACCAAGTCCTAGTCTCTTCGTCCGTTTCCGATAGTGAATTGCCGGTTTACTGCTGTACCGACCAAGTGGCAAAGGATCGGCTCATGCAAGAAATAAACCCTGAAAGAGACGGTTTGCGAAAGATCACAGAGAAGTACGACTCTCTTGGAAAGTTACGCAGCAGTGCCTTGAAGGATTATAACCGTTTAGGTGTTGACGGCAAAGCCAGTTCAGTCAGCATGTCAGACGGAGCGTCAGATATCTCCGACCCAAACCCCAGTAGCTCGAGTACAGTCAGTAATAATAGCAATGTGGTTGACGGCCTTACAGACCACGATATCTTACAGGTGGAAGTGTTTTTTCGAAGCCACAAAACAGATGTACATGTCTGTCGGTGTCTCGCTAATTTGTACTTCGCCGCCGATCCAGAAAAGAAGTCGGCTAAACAGAACTGGGAGTTTTCATCCACGGGCATACCATTGTTACTTCTAGATACCGGAGAACACCACAGAAAACGACGTTTGCATTTCATAATGGCAGAGAAAGGTACAGGATTTGTCTTGTTTAAGGACGTGATAGATCACCTCACAAAATACTCAGCGCCTCACTCGAACTTTCACACTATGCACTTATCGACAGACCACAATAAACTGGCCGGCTTGAGTTTTGACGACATGGCCGCGGCCACAGAGTTCCATAGCATCTTTGCCAGGTTAACGTCAGACCCAGAAGACGATCTGCTGAATTTGAGCAAGAAAAAGAAAAAGAAAGAGAAAAAACAAGCGAAACCGAAAAAGTACAAGGCGCCAAAAAAATCTGACATTTCGCAGCCATGTTGTTTCGTGCACGTGACTAAGTTAGAACGGCCGCAAATCCCACAACTATCCGATGAACCTTCAGACATACTGGATAAAGAAAGTATGGGAAGCGCAGAGACATTGGACGATCTCTCGTCCTGAGACATTCAAAGTCTGCTCAAAAGACTGAGGAACACGTGAAACTATTTTGTCTGTGGTAATATCAAGTAATATAGTGAATAAACACATTGAGAACACCTTTGTGCTGGTGGCCTTTGCGGGGTAAGAGGATATAAAATGAATAACATATAGGTCGGTGGTTCAGGATCTAGGGTGTTCTAAACAAAGTTTTGATACCGTGCATTGGAAACTTGCACTTATGTGACCATGGGATTTGGTGACCTTAATGTTCAAGTGATACAATATTTCAAGTGGAGCGGACAATCCCGGTGTATATTAGTGAGTGTTTTCATTCAAATGGCGTGTGTACAGTGGGATTCTGTTATTTACTTGGTCAACTTACGCCAACTGAAAAACGAGAGATGCCATTTTGAACAAGGATTACTTTGTCATTTTTATAGCTGTCTTCTCGAACAGTTAACGATTTCCACTAGGATAACTATATCAGGTCGGTCCATAGGGACAATACATCAACTACATTTCATTTGAGGAATGCTACAATATATTCTGTATGCATGATACATTCTGATGTACTCTCTGGTGGAGGTTATAGGAACTGGAGACAGTCTATGCAGCTTTACCCTGCACGTTGAATGTATTGTGAAAGGTCACGGTGTGCTGAAAACATGACCTTAAAAAGACTAGCTCAGTGGAGTGAGCAACCTTTATATAGTACCCAGAATTGTGCATCAACTGCCATTGTGTCTTTATCCTTGGACAATCTTGCCAGTCATTGATGGGGTAATACTCTGTTCGCAAGGGCGATTGCGCATGCTTAAAATAACCAGATATACCGTTGAATTGAAGTGAATTGAGATTTTGTCAATAATGTCTATTTCGGCTATAATTAGCAATGAGAAAAAACATTCTATCTAAAATACAGATCAATATTGGAAACTGAAGACATTTTTTCCACCGCTAAGGCTGGGAAGGAGCATGCGCAATGGGTGTTCTGTTACCTGGGTGTGCAATGTGAGCTGGTATCTCATTGCTGAATCTAAATGTACATATTTTATCAAGGGTGCTTTCATATTATTAAGGTTTATCGGAGATAGACATAAAAACCAAAACCTCTGTTATATTTTTCCATATAATTTAGAGTCAATGAAAGATTTGCTTGATCATACTTGATTTCATCTGCAAAATTGTTGTCATTTACTTTAAACACTATTGCGAGTGCTGACAGGCTTCAGCATTTCTCAAATTGTTGTCGTTTACTTTAAAACACTATTGCGAGTGCTGACAGGCTTCTGCATATCTCATGCAAGAAGGTGGCTTGTCTAATATTTGGATGGTAATTTAGCATATATTGAATCGTATATCGATAGCACGGGAATGTTTGTGGTCAATCAATCTCAGAAAGGAAAGGTTCCTCTTTAATGGAGATGGATCCATAAGAACCCACTGTAAACATTCATCCAAAGGGGATTTTATTCCGCCTATATACCGACCATTATGATTCTACAGGGTTCTTTATAGAACCTTACTCGTGTTAAAAGATAGCCTGGAAGGCGTACATTGTACACTGTTATAAATCACACCGTAAATTCACAGTTAAATGTACTGGCAGAAAAGGTGCCAGTACATTCAACTGTAAAATTACGTTACACCGTATTTTACAATTACCGTTTTTTAACAGGCTTTGAACTGTAAAATGTTGCACCGTATTTTATAATTACCGTTTATTGACAGGCATTCAACTGTAAAATTTGGCTAGCCCGGTAATTTACAATTACCGTTGTTTTAACATTCTTTAAACAACATCATTACGTGTCACCATTGTCTACAATTATCGGTTCCGCGGCAACGTAGGTCACTGGAAGGCCGAAATGGCCATTGCTCTTCGTGTTTACAAATGCGATCACCACAAGCTTCGTAAATAATCACGATCGAATCTGTGCAATTATTACACGAATAGTAGGATGCAACTCCAAGTCAGATAAAACTCATCTTCGCATATGCAAGACGAACACTAAATGACGGAACGTTAATGTAGTATATAGCTTGAACTGTGAAGATGGATAAAACCAAAACCACACCGTACTATAGACCGAAAATTAAAGTTAGCCGCTGCGTCCGTCTCAGCGCGTGTTCTGATAATGCTCTGAATGTTGTATCGTACAACACAGGTGTCGGATGTTTCCTGCAACTGAGCGTTTCGTGTGCAAAGATATCAACCTCCTTTCAGAGAAAACAAGAATTTTATGTTACGTGGGTGCGCAGTTTACCCATTGCAGTTGATGTCAACTGAAATATCACAGTTCAATTTACAACATAAACTCCAACATTACTGTAAAATAACGGTAATTTATAACAGTGTAGGCGTACATTGAACTACTTCGGAGGTCCCTCATATATAACCCATTTTACTGACAGTGTAGCGAATTCCGACACTGACACCTGTATTTTTGCTCTTTCTCACTCGACAGAACACACATGTGTTTGGTGACACGTTATTACCGTTGCAGAAAGCTTAACTAGAACGCTTGAAAAATTCTTCGCCTATTTACAAACGTGATGCATCTTCAGTTCATCGAGCGATGATGGAACCCCGCAGAGCCCGAGCACGAGACTGCGACGTCAAGTGAGGGCTGGGTGAGACCTTTACGATAATATCACCATTGGAATTTTTCTCATTCTCTCTCGAACTGGGCCTCTCACACAACTGATGCGGTAACACGGATTTCAAAGAAGGCGTTTTAAAAAAAGCAAAACTTTAAATTAAACTCTGTGTTTGGAAGGCTTGGTAAATATTTGAGCGCGTTAATAATATAAAAGGCCCATTTTCTATTCAATTCCCCCACACAGATACAGCACAGCTTTGTTTGCTTCAATATCTGTCCTCTCAGCTGTTGTCTGCTGACCTGGTTTTCAT
Source organism: Hanleya hanleyi (assembly GCA_036873755.1). NCBI lineage: Eukaryota > Metazoa > Mollusca > Polyplacophora > Lepidopleurida > Hanleyidae > Hanleya > Hanleya hanleyi. Next base: position 21,080 of record JAVTVY010022548.1, on the reverse strand, counting down.
CGCTTATTTAACCTGTGCCTGTCTACTTGTATCTGCTTACCTGTATACCTGTAGACGGTGCTTTTTGCGTTACAGCCTATGTCACCATGTTGTTTTACGCAGGTGTGGTCGTACATATATTCATTAGAGGACCTCTGCGTCGTGCATTGTAAAAAGGGGAAAAGACTTTCATGGACAAAAGCGGAGTAAAGATACGAGTGAATGTTAGGTACCGAAAAGACGTTTTACGTTTAAATTCTTTGATTATCTTCTCAACCAGATCAACTGGCTCTCAAAGTAGCTTCATAAAATATAATTAACTTCAAATTTAGTACTTATTCGTAACTTTCTAACAGATGAAAAACGTCTCTGTTTAGATGGCCCTATATCAATCGCGCTACATACTCGTTATGTTTTGGAGTAAATTACAATAAAGAAAAAATCATGGGCTGGTTCACGCTCCTATGTGCAACTGGTTCATTGGCTCTCTATTTGTCTCCGTCCATCTGCTGCTGAACATTATATAACATCATCAAAAATTATACGCAGAATGGAGTGCCCTTCGTTACTGAGGAATATTTTAACCCTATCTTGCCTGGGCTTTTTGGGACGTATCCTGGCCTGGGGAGGGGGGGGGACCGAAAATGCTTTCAGGGGGCTGAAACTTACCACACCATACTCTTGAGTCAAGCTCTACCACAAAATGCAAAAAAATCCAAGATGGCCGCTTCATTGACGTCACAGTGACGTCATTTTCCAAAACGGCATTTTTTTGGTCGATTTTTCGGTCACATTTTCTGAATTTTTTATTTATGCAATTTCTCCGCAATGTCCAGTCTCTCCATTTTTTTTTCGTTCCGGAGATAGCGCAGAAAGTTTGGTAAGGGGGGTGGGGGGGGGGGCATTTTGCCGCCCCCCAGGCCAGGTAGGGTTAAACGGTTGTTACTGATTGATGGTTTCGTATAGATAATCCAGTGTATCATTTGCGTACACTTCGTCATCCACAAGATGGCTTGCGGATCGTGTGGCTCCATGATTACGGAGCGATATCCGATACTTTGCCGTATACTGTTCAGTCTTTATTCGGCGAAGAACAGACTCGAGAAATCTCGTAAATTACAGGCTTTTCATACCACTTCTGAAACATGGATTGGGCTTACAAAATATACAGGTATGAATAACTTCCGTATCACCCAAGAGGTGTTGTAGATCTGTATTTTGAACAAGTAGAACATCGCATGACTCGAAAATGGCGGGTTACGTCGGTACTGTGGTTTTGGTTTCAGGTGATTCCCCTTATAGTTGCCAATAGCAGACTGAAAATGAATGGGCACGCTCCCAGGGTCTGTCTTACAGTTTATAGATGACCGAGATGGTTACAGGTTGTCATTGGGATATATTCTCGTTTTGAAACACTGAAACAGTCAACTCAAATTTTCAAATGGAAATGCGGCATTTTCATTGGCGGAGAAATTTTAAGAGTAAAGAAAGTATCACCCAGCAATGTCCAATTGCATAAAGTATTTTGTTTGTGTCACTTCCGGAGGTGTGCCGGGCGAACTCCGATAGATCTGACTGTTTGCCAGGGTATTACTATATCCTATGTATGCTCCATAACCTTAGTGAGGAGGTTGATCCTCCTTATGGAATTGTAATTTTAGGGATAAGCGAGGCATGGGCAAAGGTGATGAAGCACCATGGTTGCCTGAGAGAGTATGTTCACCTGGTATTTTAATATACTGTAATTCAATTTCGGAGAAGACATAAATCGATGTGATTAATATTAACATGAGCAGTGTGACTAACGTCACAGGACCTACGAAGTAGAGTAGGCATTAGGAATCGAACGCGAACTGAGCTCTTGGAAATCCCCACCCCCAGTTGAAATCCTGCATATATTAAGATGGGCACCGCCCAAGTCAGAATCGCCAGTGATTTTCATCAAAAATCACCAGGAATTTTCATCAAAAGTAGGTCAGCTCAGAACTTGTTGGTAACAGTCTTCTATTGCGCCTTCATTCCAAAATTAAATAACGATCGCCGATTTAATTTTACAATTTTTTAACTAAAGGAAACAGATTGAATAATAAAGGTTCAGTAGATTTCAAGCTTTACGTGTGAAAATACATTTACATCTCTTTAATGGTTTTCAGTGCCCTTGTCCAGGATCAAAACAACTTTTTGGATCACATTATTTTCCCAACAATACAACAAATTTTTATATATAGTACTATAGTAGAAAGGTAGCATTTATGTAGTTTACGGTAATTCAACTCAAGACCAACACCTTCTCTGCACAAGATAATAATGATTCTATGTCATTCTCCTGAGCATAACCGGTACAAAGACGAATAAATAGCGTCTCTACATCACGTTGTTATCTAGATATATGAGAACACATTTTGGGTATCGGCAATCTGATGAATGTACTATTCCGGTGTTCTTGTTTCACATTATATTCTATGGCGGTTGATCGGTGATTTTCTTCATTGATAAACGTTGAACCACCTCAGCTTCGTTGTGTGAATCGGAATTGCATTGCTGTGACACACCAACACACTCCGTGGCAGTGATTCTGTATCCCCTAATCAAGGAATCAAAATGGATCAAGATTTGGAAAAATTTAGACATATTTTGTTTACACATGTAATTTTTTGTTTAAATTATATCCAAGTGTGATATATAGTCAATATTCAAGAGGTACAAAAAAAACTCAAGTTATCATATTTTCACATCATGATCAAAGTTACTTTATCTAGTTAAATTCTACCAAAAGAAGGCATGGCTTTGTTTCACCCTCAGTAAACTTTTATCATTGTTGCTCACACAGACTAATCTGAAGGATGATACCACATCTTTCTTTCTTCTGCTGGGTTATTGCACCAGGCTGACTTAATTGGTTGATGTAGGATATTTCACCATCAGTGGGTAATTTGACCTGAATTTGAAGCCTGATGTGGTCAGTGATGAAATGTTTGGATGTGAAATAGAATACACGTTAAAGGCCACAGTTTACAAATATCTATAACAATATACTGAATTGTGTGTATTGAGGCTGGCATAGCGGTGTAGATAAATGCACTAACAAATGATGGAAAATTAGCATTTCCTATTTCATACATGGCAGTGTGACTAACGTCACTGGACCTACGAAATAGGGTTTGAGTTAATTTAAGTGTGTACTCGAGAGATGACTTGGGGGCCCTGTGTGCTACCATGAGAGAATTTATATAGCGTCTCTAATTGACAGTGGGAACTATTAACTTTTCCAGATGTCACCGCTGGTGAGTCATTAACGTAGCAACTATTATCGCCCTCAGTTTCTATTACCCTGGACACTGATCAGCCCAGCAGTACAGCACGAAGTGTTGGGGGAAGAGTCCGAGAGAGCGGTGAACCCCCCTCCCCCCCCCCTCTCGGCATTAGGCGATTTTTTTTTAAATTAGCGTAGGGAATGATGCTCTGTCAGAGCAGTTGAGAAGTAAATGTTTGTAGTCCTAAATAAGACAGGAAACTGGATAAGAAACACAAATTTGAAGTGAGAAAGGTCAAGATCAGAGATTTGTTAGAATGCAAGAATCAAATCAGGCATCACTAGAGAGCCATTCTCCATGGATATATTTATTTGGCATTCAACTTCAAAGTACCTCCTCTGAAGAGAGTACATAATAATAATCAATGAACAATAAAGCACACACGAACAAAATAAACAACTGGTTATAGGTTACTGAATTTAAAACACAACGATGATTTTATTATCGATTTCTTCAGTAATAACAGATAATAGGGTCATTGTTGTGTTTAAATTTAGTAATCTCTCATAAAATCCAGCCATTTTTTATTTCTTTTTGAGGTAGAACATTTTTTAACTAATTACAAGCGTCTAGTCCGTCATTCATAATCCAGCCGTCGTCCATTAGAGAATACCCGCGTCCATAATCCAAAGACCTATTCCATATTCCATATAACAGTATTAGCACCAAATTCAAAAAGACAATCATAGTATACATAAACATAGGCTTGTTTCCTGCAAGAGAGAAGCGGTCAACAGTTTTCAATGATGCCGGCAAGACATCATGATGTTCCAAAAATATCAAATCCGTATCGCTGATCAGTATTCTTAATCCATAATATTCGTTGCAAGGTCGTCATCTAAAGAATGATGTATCTCAGTCACGCTTTGATTGTGACTGTTCATATGAGTACCATGAGGATTTTGAAGTACATGGGTTCATACGGCCCCGAGCCCCGGGTTAAGCGGAATGACTGAACTGAAGAAATGATGCAATGTTGTATAGGCTGGATATATAAAACGTGCAGTATAATATGCCTTCAATCTCAACGGAATTCCAAGACCAGCAAATGAGTGAAAACGGATACCATCGGAATGTGTGTCAACATTACAACGTAAGTTAGGCTAAAAATAGATTACTCAGGAATCTCCAGTTTAATACTGGATTCAAGTGTACTGTTAAACTAGCCATATTATAGATATCTCATAGTACATGTAGATCTAATAGACCGATTACGACGTACGAGCGAGCGCACACATGCACGTGTGCTTTTAATATAGATATAATTAAAATATTTTTTGGAAGCTGACGTTTTAGAACAACAACAACGACCACGGAAAGCCAACAAAAGATTTACCTTCATTGGACCTCTGACGCTTCTGTGAGAAGAAGTTTTTCAAAGTTGCTTGGCGATTCATGACATTGATTTATAAAATACATGTCAAGTGATATTCGTGGCTCGGTAAAACTTCGCAGCAGACGAAATAACAACATCCATTCTCCGATCAAATGATTTGCTTCCTTCATGCATCGTGGCATATACAGCTCGCCTGACGCGAGATTCTGGGATTTCGGTAGCCTTCCGCAATACCACCGGCTAACAGCGACCAGCATGATCACGAGGGTTCCCGAATATTTCCAACAATTTACGGCAGATGTTCGGGAAGCGTGGCGTGGACTATTAGGGGAAAAATGGCGGAGCTACCTGGAAACGTATAATGCCGACATATTTTGGCAAGTACCATTAAACTTACTGATATTTTCGAGAGCTGGACGCATTTTTTTTTTTTTTTGCTTTAGTGCTGGGCGGCCGAAGTTAGTCCCCGGCGCTTAAAAGTCACAGTGAAGAATACAGCCAAGGGTTCCTGATGGGCATGACAGTGCACTCGAGTCATCAATAAATAATAAAAAATTAATTATAAATCAAATTTGATCAGCTCAGAACTTGCTGGTAACAATGCCCTAATGCACGTTCATGCCAAAAATCAAGGTTCTAATGTCAACGGTTCTCCTTATTTTGCCGACGAAAGGATTCGGATGGACTGACTCACTCACTCATTACCGGACAATTTGCGATCTGTAGCCTACTTCGTAGGAAAAAACAATTACGGATGGCATATCCCACCACTGTGTTATTCCTACGAAGTAGGCTACAGATCGCAAATTGTCCGGTAATGAGTCAGTCCATCCGAATCCTTTCGTCGGCAAAATAAGGAGAACCGTTGACATTAGAACATTGAGTTTTGGCATGAACGTGCATTAGGGCATTGTTACCAGCAAGTTCTGATCTGAAATAATTCTGATTAAAATTAGATTGATAATTAACACTTCAGTATATTGTTATAGATATATGTGAATTGTAGCCTTTAACGTGTATCCTATTTCACATTGGCCACATCAGGTTTGAGCCTTCAAATTCAGGTCAAATTATCCACAGCTAAAAATACCCTGTCCCACTGTATGCCACATGGCCCTATTACTGAGGTTAATCTTAACTACTGCATATACCCTCAAACAATCAGCGCTGTTTCCATAACTTAAATTCTTAAACCATATCATTGAAATAACATGAGCAGTGTGACTAGCGTCACAGGACCTACGAAGTACAGTAGGCATTAGGACTCGCGAACTGAACTCTTGGAAATCCCCACCCCCAGTTGAGATCCTGCCTATATATTAAGATGGGCACCGCCCAAGTCAGAATCGCCAGTGATGTTCATCAAAAATCACCAGAAATTTTCACCAAAAGTAGGTCAGCTCAGAACTTGTTGGTAACAGTCTCCTAATGCGCCTTCATTCCAAAATAAATAACGATCGCCGATTTAATTCTACAATTTTTTAATTAAAGGAAACAGATTGAATAATATAGGTTCAGTAGATTTCAAGTTTTACGTGTGAAAATACATTTACATCTCTTTCATGGTTTTCAGTGCCCTTGTCCAGGATCAAAAACAACTTTTTGAATCACATTATTTTCCCAACAATACAACAAATTTTTATATATAGTACTATAGTAGAAAGGTAGCATTTATGTAGTTTACGGTAATTCAACTCAAGACCAACACCTTCTCTGCACAAGCTAATAATGATTCTATGTCATTCTCCTGAGCATAACCGGTACAAAGACGAATAAATAGCGTCTCTACATCACGTTGTTATCTAGATATATGAGACAACACATTTTGGGTATCGGCAATCTGATGAATGTACTATTCCGGTTTTCTTGTTTCACATTATATTCTATGGCGGTTGATCGGTGATTTTCTTCATTGATAAACCTTAAACCACCTCATCTTCGTTGTGTGAATCGGAATTGCATTGCTGTGACACACCAGCACACTCCGTGGCAGTGATTCTGTATCCCCTAATCAAGGAATCAAAATGGATCAAGATTTGAAATGACAAGAGAAATTTAGACATATTTTGTTTACACATGTAATTTTCTGTTCAAATTATGTCCAAGTGTGATATATAGTCAATATTCAAGAGGTACAAAAAAAACCCAAAGTATGTCCTCATATTTTCACATCCATGCCAAGAAATACTGCATTGAAAAGGGCCCATTTAGCCTACCCTGTTTTATCGCTCTAATCAGCAAATGGCGGGGTCATATTTCTGCTGTCAAAATTGTATTTCCCTCCAAAGTCTTAACCCTTGAATCCAAGTCACACACTCTCTGATGCAAAGTAATGATTGTCCTAACTATGCGATTAGGACATTATGAACATGTCGTTGGTCATAGTGTACATATCATAACTCACATCAATGTTTTCTGCTATATTATTTCAATGATATGGTTTAGCAATTTAAGTTATGGAAACAGCGCTGATTGTTTGAGGGTATATACAGTAGGCCTATGCTGTTGGGGAATTGTGGAATTGTCCCAGATGCACGTTAAGATTAACCTCAGTAATAGGGCCATGTGGCATGTGGATCAATGACAGGGTATTTTTAGCCGTGGGTAATTTGACCTGAATTTGAAGCCTAGCTGGTGTGGTCAATGATGAAATATTTGGATGTTAAATAGGATACACGTTAAAGGCTACAGTTTACATATATATATAACAATATACTGAAGTGTTAATTATAAATCTAATTTTAATCAGAATTATTTCAGATCAGAACTTGCTGGTAACAATGTCCTAATGCACGTTCATGCCAAAAATCAAGGTTCTAATGTCAACGGTTCTGCTTATTTTGCCGACGAAAGGATTCGGATGGGCTCACTCACTCATTACCGGACAATTTGCGATCTGTACCCAGATGCACGTTAAGATTAACCTCAGTAATAGGGCCATGTGGCATGTGGATCAATGACAGGGTATTTTTAGCCGTGGGTAATTTGACCTGAATTTGAAGCCTAGCTGGTGTGGTCAATGATGAAATGTTTGGATGTTAAATAGGATACACGTTAAAGGCTACAGTTTACATATATATATAACAATATACTGAAGTTTTAATTATAAATCTAATTTTAGTCAGAATTATTTCAGATCAGAACTTGCTGGTAACAATGCCCTAATGCACGTTCATGCCAAAAATCAAGGTTCTAATGTCAACGGTTCTGCTTATTTTGCCGACGAAAGGATTCGGATGGACTCACTCACTCATTACCGGACAATTTGCGATCTGTAGCCTACTTCGTAGGAATATAGCAGAAAACATTGATGTGAGTTATGATATGTACACTATGACCAAAGATATGTTCATAATATGCTAATCGGATAGTTAGGACAATCATTACTTTGCATCAGAGAGTGTGTGACTTGGATTCAAGGGTTAAGACTTTGGAGGGAAATACAATTTTGACAGCAGAAATATGACCCCGCCATTTGCTGATTAGAGCGATAAAACAGGGTAGGCTAAATGGACCCTTTTCAATGCAGTATTTCTTGGCATGGATGTGAAAATATGAGGACATACTTTGGGGTTTTTTTGTACCTCTTGAATATTGACTATATATCACACTTGGATATAATTTGAACAAAAAATTACATGTGTAAACAAAATATGTCTAAATTTCTCTTGTCATTTCAAATCTTGATCCATTTTGATTCCTTGATTAGGGGATACAGAATCACTGCCACGGAGTGTGCTGGTGTGTCACAGCAATGCAATTCCGATTCACACAACGAAGCTGAGGTGGTTTAAGGTTTATCAATGAAGAAAATCACCGATCAACCGCCATAGAATATAATGTGAAACAAGAAAACCGGAATAGTACATTCATCAGATTGCCGATACCCAAAATGTGTTGTCTCATATATCTAGATAACAACGTGATGTAGAGACGCTATTTATTCGTCTTTGTACCGGTTATGCTCAGGAGAATGACATAGGATCATTATTATCTTGTGCAGAGAAGGTGTTGGTCTTGAGTTGAATTACCGTAAACTACATAAATGCTACCTTTCTACTATAGTACTATATATAAAAATTTGTTGTATTGTTGGGAAAATAATGCGATTCAAAAAGTTGTTTTGATCCTGGACAAAGGCACTGAAAACCATTAAAGATATGTAAATGTATTTTCACACGTAAAGCTTGAAATCTACTGAACCTTAATTATTCAATCTGTTTCCTTTAATTAAAAAATTGTAAAATTAAATCGGCGATCGTTATTTATTTTGGAATGAAGGCCCATTAGGAGACTGTTACCAACAAGTTCTGAGCTGACCTACTTTTGATGAAAATTTCTGGTGATTTTTGATGTAAATCACTGGCGATTCTGACTTGGGCGGTGCCCATCTTAATATAGGCAACTGGGGGTGGGGATTTCCAAGAGTTCAGTTCGCGTTAGAGTCCTAATGCCTACTGTACTTCGTAGGTCCTGTGACGTTAGTCACACTGCTCATGTATATACAGTGAAACATACAGCCAAGGGTTCCCGATGGGCATAAATAATAAAAAAAATAATTATAAATCAAATTTTAATCAGAATTCGGTCAACTCAGAACTTGCTGGTAACAATGCCCTAATGCACGTTCATGCCAAAAATCAAGGTTCTAATGTCAACGGTTCTCCTTATTTTGCCGACGAAAGGATTCGGATGGACTGACTCACTGACTCATTAAAGGACAATTTGCGATCTGTAGCCTACTTCGTAGGAATTTAGCATTTCTATGAGATATTGTCTGCTGAACTAAGAACAGGAGCAGTGTGACTAACGTCACAGGACCTACGAAGTACAGTAGGCATTAGGACTCTAACGCGAACTGAACTCTTGGAAATCCCCACCCCCAGTTGCCTATATTAAGATGGGCACCGCCCAAGTCAGAATCGCCAGTGATTTTCATCAAAAATCACCAGAAATTTTCATCAAAAGTAGGTCAGCTCAGAACTTGTTGGTAACAGTCTCCTAATGCGCCTTCATTCCAAAATAAATAACGATCGCCGATTTAATTTTACAATTTTTTAATTAAAGGAAACAGATTGAATAATATAGGTTCAGTAGATTTCAAGCTTTACGTGTGAAAATACATTTACATATCTTTAATGGTTTTCAGTGCCTTTGTCCAGGATCAAAACAACTTTTTGAATCGCATTATTTTCCCAACAATACAACAAATTTTTATATATAGTACTATAGTAGAAAGGTAGCATTTATGTAGTTTACGGTAATTCAACTCAAGACCAACACCTTCTCTGCACAAGATAATAATGATTCTATGTCATTCTCCTGAGCATAACCGGTACAAAGACGAATAAATAGCGTCTCTACATCACGTTGTTATCTAGATATATGAGACAACACATTTTGGGTATCGGCAATCTGATGAATGTACTATTCCGGTTTTCTTGTTTCACATTATATTCTATGGCGGTTGATCGGTGATTTTCTTCATTGATAAACCTTAAACCACCTCAGCTTCGTTGTGTGAATCGGAATTGCATTGCTGTGACACACCAGCACACTCCGTGGCAGTGATTCTGTATCCCCTAATCAAGGAATCAAAATGGATCAAGATTTGAAATGACAAGAGAAATTTAGACATATTTTGTTTACACATGTAATTTTTTGTTCAAATTATATCCAAGTGTGATATATAGTCAATATTCAAGAGGTACAAAAAAAACCCAAAGTATGTCCTCATATTTTCACATCCATGCTAAGAAATACTGCATTGAAAAGGGTCCATTTAGCCTACCCTGTTTTATCGCTCTAATCAGCAAATGGCGGGGTCATATTTCTGCTGTCAAAATTGTATTTCCCTCCAAAGTCTTAACCCTTGAATCCAAGTCACACACTCTCTGATGCAAAGTAATGATTGTCCTAACTATCCGATTAGCACATTATGAACATGTCTTTGGTCATAGTGTACATATCATAACTCACATCAATGTTTTCTGCTATATTATTTCAATGATATGGTTTAAGAATTTAAGTTATGGAAACAGCGCTGATTGTTTGAGGGTATATGCAGTAGTTAAGATTAACCTCAGTAATAGGGCCATGTGGCATACAGTGGGACAGGGTATTTTTAGCTGTGGGTAATTTGACCTGAATTTGAAGGCTCAAGCCTGATGTGGCCAATGTGAAATAGGATACACGTTAAAGGCTACAGTTCACATATATCTATAACAATATACTGAAGTGTTAATTATCAATCTAATTTTAATCAGAATTATTTCAGATCAGAACTTGCTGGTAACAATGCCCTAATGCACGTTCATGCCAAAAATCAAGGTTCTAATGTCAACGGTTCTCCTTATTTTGCCGACGAAAGAATTCGGATGGACTGACTCATTACCGGACAATTTGCGATCTGTAGCGTACTTCGTAGGAATACCTCTACCGTATTCATGGATAATTGTGTTATTGTCTGCTGAACTAAGAATACCTCTACTGTATTCATGGATAATTATGTTTTTCAAAACTGCTATCCATCTGGTTAACACATTTAATCAGCGTTGTTTATAGGACAAATAGGGGTGCGCTCGTACTATGACATTTATGGTAAGGTATGTACTTATATTTATATATTTTTAATTCATCAACAGTCGACTAGATTCACACCCACGATATATACGGGTATCACAACCACAACTTTGAAAACACCAGCAGCAGGCCTTCCTTTTCACGTGTCCCGTATGTCTGGATATAGATTAATTTTAGTCCCCGGGGCTATAATCCCAGCATGGACACTTGCCAATAGTTATTATGGAAACGAAAACTTTGATATCATATGTCTCCAGATGGGTTTCTGCTGTTTTGTTGGCTGTGTACGCTGTAATGTATTTCCTACCAGACCACATTGCCTCCGACTTAACATTTTTATCCTTCTGGAAAAACGCCAACACGTTATTCCTGACTCAGTCTGACGTCTGCCCTCAATATATGGATTAAAACTAATAAAGCGAAGACCCTAAGATAAACAGGTGCTATTTTATACTTATATAAGTAGACAAATATAGATGTAGTTTTAATAGATGCTCTTTGGACTACACCGTTTCATTATATATCACGGTCTGGCTCTGTACATTACCGCTCGGATGCATAACCCTTTTCTGGATGAACAGCGTCAAAGGAATAAATGAGCTAACAAGATCCACGAATGAAGCATGAACCGACAAACAGTTCTAGACTTACACTGCATATTAAATCATATGACAAACGTATGTGTACACATATCATCAGACGCCTATCAGTGTACGCTGTATATGCTATTAATGTCCAAACTCCCCTTAATGTCCAAATTGGACACGCATCGAGCGCTGGTTAATGTCCAAAAACTGGACAATAACACGCAATCAATTTATTGTTATTGTCATAACGATGGACATAGATAATAACATAGATAATAGCCCTAATAACAAATTGATTGCACCCGTTATAGAGCTGTTAGAAGAAATATGTTCAAAGCTCACAATGAAAATTTCGAAGTGAAAAAGATAACGTGCTCAAAACATGCTGTTCAAAAGTAGTCGTCAGACCCGTCATTAGGCAGACAGACCTATATCTGTTCTCTTATTAATGTGACTATATGCAGGCGCTTTCAAAAACCGATCCATTCAAAGCCCGTTCCTTCTCATTCACCAAACGCTATATAGACGATCTTCTCGCTGTGGATAATCGCTATATAAATGATGCGGTGAAGGATATATATCCACCTTCACTGGATTTGAAGGAAACTACAGATAATCCTACAGGCACATCGTATTTAGACCTATATCTCTATAAAAATGAAGCGGGCCTTCTCTCTCGTCGACTGTATGACAAAAGAGATGATTACAATTTCGACATCGTAAACTACCCCTTTCTGGACAGTAATATTCCAGTGGGACCTGCATATGGCGTATACATATCACGCCTAGTAGCATTTGCTAGATCCTGTGTTAAATGTGACGATTTTAATCAACGTCACAAAACATTGTTGCAGAAACTTATAAAACGGCTACACCACCAAGCTCCTTCACTCAAAGTTTCTCAAATTTGGCGATACATATCGCATGCTGATAGCAAAATACGAGCGTAGCGTGCAAGATCTATGGCGTCACGTTTCGTAACTTGTGTCTAATTCCGCTTAACCCGGGCTAGGGGCCGTATGAACCCATGCACTTCAAGATCCTCATGGTACTCATATGAACAGTCACAATCAAAGCGTGACTGAGATACATCATTCTTTAGATGACGACTTGACAACAAATATTATGGATTAAGAATACTGATCAGCGATACGGATTTGATATTTTTGGAACATCATGATGTCTTGCCGGCATCACTGAAAACTGTTGCCGCTTCTCTCTTGCAGGAAACAAGCCTATGTTTATGTATACTATGATTGTCTTTTTGAATTTGGTGCTAATACTGTCATATGGAATAGGTCTTTGGATTATGGACGCGGATATTCTCTAATGGACGACGGCTGAATTATGAATGACGTACTAAACGTTTGTAATCTACTAAGGGGTTTCTAAAGATCTATTAACAAAAGGCCTGTTTCATTTATAATACAGCCCCTGGATCTAGATAACTACACTTAGAGATAATCAGAGCTGAATATTGACAGAATATACTTTCTGGAATTGGCTTCTAACATGTCTGAAGTGTGTTCTAATATATGCAAATTATTAGGGAAATTACCATATTAACTGGTCAAATTTTGCCGTTTTGCATAATAATGATAAATGTGAACTATGTCGACACAGTTTGCCACTATGTGTGACATTTGGACTAACCAACGAAGTTAGTTGCAATAACGCAATCGACAAATGTGACAAAGTGCGTGGCAACAAGATCCATGTAAAGTATTGAATTGTTAAAAAACACGAAATACGAACTTAAGACGTTAAAACGCAAGTTGCACATACGAGACATTTTGACCACTAATGTCCAAAAGGATATGTGATGAAAATACGGGAATAACTCCCTTGTGTGTGATGGTAATCAAGCTGAAGTTTTTTCTCAAACCAAAACCTGCCAAATCGGAGTTTTCTAGAAGTTTACATACCGAAATATCAGCCTCGAAAAAAATTGCGATGTTCCGTTGTATAAAAATGGAGATATGTTTGATCAAAATGTGCTCCTCGGCCTGATTTGGTATTTTTGAGGCATTTACAGTGGGGATTTTCTCTTATAGCAAAAATATGACACCACAAACCCAAATAATTTTGTTACACAATATATTAGGAAGTTTGTTTATTGAAAAGAACCACGAATGGTTTTGGTTTGAGGTGTCATATTTTTGCTACAGGAGAAAACCCTTCATGAAAATGTCCCAAAATACCAAAATAAGCCCGGGAGCACATTTTGATCAATCATATCTCCATTTATATGTAACTGAACATCTTAATTTTTTCGAAGGAGATATTTCAGTATGTAAACTTCAAGAAAAATCTGATATGACAAGTTTTGGAGAGAAAAAAAATCGGCTTTTTTATCATCACACACAGAGGAGTTTTTCGTATGTAAACGTCACATATCCTTTCCTTAGGACAATAGGAGGTAGTTAACGTTCCTACTTTGGACATAACCGCGCGCACGGTGTGTATTTGGACAATTAGGGATGTTCCACCAGTAGTATGCGCCAATCGTAAACAAAATATCATATTTTTGCAGCACGGTTCTCACCATATCAATTAAACCGACCGATAGTGGCAGGACCTTATTTTTCATAACATTGCATGCTGGTTAGAATATTAGTTAGCACTATCCGTACAACGAGCTTGTGGATCTGTAGGTCAAGTATAGGCTGACATATAGGTTGTTAAGGACATGCTCCTACGCTCTGAGAATAGGGTCCATGTTAACAAGTGTTTATTACAAATACTTGCTGATTGTTGGGAAGTGAATGTCATAAATAATTAAGTTCATTGTTTTCCCAAGAGAACATCAACTGACCAACAGAGTAGCCGCGCCAATGTTATTATTATTTCAGAAAGCTACCTAATAAAGTAGCCCGATTTGATGAATAGACATATTCCTGCAGGGATCATTGGTGATGCTCTATGAACGCCAATCAGAAGACAAGTCAGTCTGTTCCTTGATTTCCCATGTGATACGACTGTGTGGAGGCTATAGGTGCCAGGACTACCGACAAACAACGAGATCAAGAGGCAGAAAATTAAATGCCAGCCACTTCACCATTCACGACTTGATCTAACCTTCACTTGTGTTTCCGTTCTGAGTCTTGGCCTTTTCTAACGTTTCCTGAATCCTCATCGCATACGAGAAGATCTGTGTGAACTAACTCGTAAAGCTCAATCAACTCTTCCAAAGCCGGGCTCTAATTTTTCTCTGCTCTGCTAAACACAACTTCTGCTCCTCTCCTTAAAGGATGACAAGGAAACCAAGCATGACTCCCACAGGGTCAATTTTCTGTGTTTTTCAAGTCGGTGCTGACCCGGATTATAACTCGATTATCAGCCCGGAAATAAACTACGTGCCAAATTCGCTAATTATCGTGATTAATTTCGAATCAGACATTTTTAGTACGGTGTCACAAAGTCACATATAGGTCATTATAGAGTGAGAAGTATCATGTGAACCATATATATCTCCAACATTTCTATGTTTACATATCTATATCGGTGAGAAAATTAAATGTCGAAGGGGTCATTCATTCTAATTATCGGATGACAATCAAAACCCAGATACACTTATTAATACTCGCCGTTCAACTCTGTGACCGCATTCCGTGCCCTGTTATTAATATATCTATAGTAGATTTATTAGTATCTATACAATTTGTAAACGCCACTAAGAAAAACGTTTAAATACAAATTATCCTCATCCATCTTCAGCTGAATGGGCGAAGTCAAAAGGATAATCAAACTTTTTTTATATTACTCAGTACTACTTCTGAGTTATCGTCCATATAAGGCTCTATGATTAGGCCTACATTGAATCCCATGTGCGTTGTTCACAACTCTAGGGCCTACTCTAGAATTTGTTTCTGGAAAATCATCTTGGCATACCCAAGTCAAACTGAACACTACACGTGTTGCCCTGGGTGAACACTACTTTGGTGATGTCATAACTCTATAAAAATTCTGTGATCCATATTAGGAGAAGTGCTCCTGTTTGACCTCTCCAAACTTCAAATCTGATTGGCTACTCGACGGATATTGTACATTTCCTGTTTGAAAAGCAATACAACCACTCTTGTCATATTTGGAGATCAAAGAAAATCCTCCTTGCCCGGTGTTGGCAGGGTCACATCTTGACCTGCTATATGATATCACGTGCGTTTACGGCTTCAAAAATTTACCCCATTCACTAGATCAGGGTAAAATGATGGAACGTTGTGTAGTAATTATCTTGAAATGTGAAGATGCTGGAAAATATGATAGGTTAGCATTTGGTTCCCCAGATTGCAATAGCAACACTCTTTGTACATACTTATGGATCTGAGAGCAAGGACTTTGAGGCGGTTAGTTTCTCCTGTTCCGCCAAGTTAAACTCTTGAATCTAACCAATGAGAGCGTTCGATAGAAAGCGCGGCTGTTTAGGCATTAGCCAATCGCAGCTTCTGTTACGAGGCTACTAAGCAATCTGTATAGTAATTCAACACGTCATTGTTTAACACGCCATATGGGATAGACTATTGGAAGTGGTACTTCACTATTCAGTGGAACTGGGCGATTTTCCATTATTTTGTGTAAGCCAATATCTGATCCAATTTATGTACGGAATATCTGATAGTTCGGCGACTGAAAATGTCACTGCCAGTAGCAGACAACTAGAACGGATTGGCCTGGTTGTATTGTTCGTCTGATCAGGTCTGCCGGGAATCATATTTGATGCCACAAACTGAGCTCATATGATGACCTTGTTCTTGGTACACCATATATATATATATATATCTCTCAAAATCACATCATTATTTTTCCTCACAGCAGGAAACCTCGCCGAATTTAAACGAGTAATAAATATACTGGTAAAACCCTTATTTTGACACACGGGGTTTTTATAACAAGGGTCACTGTGCCAATAACATTAAATGTCATTATAGACCGTAATGTGTCAATTATACTCGCCCTAACTATGCCCTTCCACACGGCGTTAACTCCGTTATTATTCCTGAATAAGTCCCCCAGCATAAATGAACCTTTCCCTTGGACATGTATTGACTGGAGTTAGATTAGTAACGTATACCCTAAAGTGACAAGCCAGTGCCATCGTTATCGCCACAGTTGTCAATTGGAGTGAAACTGTAACGCCAGTTCATCGTCTCGTTATTATTACATAGTCCTGAATCGCAATACGCCAAATGCAGAAATCAAATTCTCCGAGTTGCATTTCGGTTCCGATGCCACACTATGATGATGTCGATTACATTTCCAATTACGCCATCATGGTAGACAAGGTTCTGTGCACCGACAGAGGCGTTATTTTATGTTCCTCATTTATGAAATGGTGCGAGTAACGTGGAAAACCTAAAAAAAACGAATTGGATGTATGAACTGTAAATTCGGTATTTACTTCATTGTCCAAGTAATCGAAATTCACTTCAAAATTTTGTGGAGTTTTCTCTAAATTTTATAGATTAAATTCCAAAAATTTAGTGAAAACAATACCGTACCAGTTTCCCGCTTGGTATACGAACAGAATCTTCTTGGTATTCATCAAGTCACAACTAAAGCGTAAATGAGATTATCTAGAAACTGATTTAAATTCGTTTGGAAGTGAAAAAGAGTGGAAGTGAAAAAGAGTGGTAGTTGTGGACAGTGAGAAGGATCGATGATAGAAACATGAATTGTGATATCTTGCCGATGTGAAATAAAAGAATATCCATTGGCATGTTATGTGTGACCTAGCTAAGTTATAAATCAGGAACAAATCATATCTAGGTTATTACATTGGAACCTAACACTAGGCTGACTAAGACTGGAGATAATTCTGTCGTATGAGTATAGGTCTATGAGTGAGATAATTCTTCATGGACGAGGACTGATTCCTGAATGTCGGTTCTGGCATTTTATTGAGTAGCTGCGATGAACATCCAGATGAAACGCTACAGTATTTGGAGGTACTAGATCTGTAATCAAACAATGATACTGACCCCCATGGATATTTGTGTGAGCTTATATTGTAACACAAATGCCCGAAGGCAAGCCTATCCTATATTCAAAAAATTATTAGTATTCCCGCGAAGTCCTTAGGTACAGCCTGTCATTTACGCCCGTAAGGTAGGAAGTCAGGTTATTGACCATATACGTGTAACTCATGAATTGCATTCCGGGATTCCTTTGAATCCGACTGTCCGTCGCTGTTGAAAGTAGATCAGATTAGCGGAGTAACACTCCCAATAGTCCCCGTTATATCGCATGCTACTCCTTCTGCCTTGGATGTAACAGTCGACCTACCAACGAACTAAGGATAACATCTGTTAGTTGATTTGCATATAAACTGTGAGGGGGAGTAAAGACCTACGGACCGTGTGTTAAACGTTTGCATGCGAAAATTTTGTTTGGACAAAATAAATTGTGGACGCAAGATGATAGTATCTAAACTGGTCAGTCTATTTCTTTCATTCGTGACTTAGAGAACCTTAAACATTGGCTTCTGAACTTCATGTGGGGTGATATGAACTTTTGCACTACAACTTTGAATTGATATGATTTTTTGATTAACATTCCATTTGTAACATATTTTGTCAACCATCTTTGATTTCATGATGGCGTCCATTAGTCTAACTATTTTGCTCGACTGTCAGGGTAAATGTACATGGTTTTTCGTTACCATATCATCTGTTTCAGGCTAGGAGAATATTTACGCATTGCAATGTTAATATGAATATGAACGTTCTAGAACAATCCAGAATGAAAACCTGGGTAAAAAAATTGCTGCCAAACCCTAGATGATTGCAACGTATAACTAAAGTTATCGTCTGTGATATTTTTTGCGAACCGGTTTTTATATTACTATCTCATATGAACACCACGCTTGTAAAAATATATTCTTTAGCACTGAGGGGAGCTATTATTTTTGTCCTGGCCACGTAATTGAGACAGAACTGTGGAAATGGTCTTCGTCCGTCCGTACGTCTATCCTTCCGTGTGTCCGTTCAGATACGTTGAGAACGCAAAGAACACCAAGGGCTGGAGACTTGGTACAATGCTACCTTACCATAACCTCTAAGTTCACTCAGGAATATGACATTCACCTATTTTCAAAAGCCACAAAGGTCAAAATGTAAATAGCAGTCGTATTTGCTTGTGAACGTAAATTCTCGATAAAAAGAGAGACTAGAGACTTTATCCTTGACATTATGCTGCCTTTTTAGTGCCCCTAGATCAAGTTCTGGTGGCTGGTGGGTGTCCGGTGGGCACGGGTTCCTGTTGCTTCAATGCATTTTGCTGAGAAAGAACAGGAACTTGATAATGTGATGTCTAGCACTGTAATATCACTTGTCTTTATTGCGCCATGTAAGCGTCCTGTCTGTGTATTGTGCGCTGTCCTCAGTGTTCTATAGGCTGGATGGAGGGTGTCTGGCTCCATGCTGCTTCAAAGATTTCTTCTTTGAAACAGCAGGAACGCAACTTAGCTGGGTGGTACTTAGTTGGTTCGTCGCGATATGACTGAAATAATGTTGAAAGCGACGTTAAATCCCATTTACCCACTCCGGGCTGACCTTGATGTATTTTCAAACGTCATACAGGTCAAAATGTGAACAATGGTAATATTTGCTTGTGAACACAATATTCCAGGTGCAAATCGATCTAGAGTCTATGTGCGGCCCATTGCTGCATTACAAGATCATCTAGGTCAAGGATATTAATTCAATCTGTACTGACACTGACTTGCCAATGGTCACCAAGATCCAAGTCATTAATATATTATCGGCTCATAACAATACTTAGACAAGTATTTCAGCTATAGCAAGAGTCAGATCGGACATTCAATATACAGCCGTCGTCCATAAAGGTATTTCCGTCTCGCGTGAAGGTATGGATATACTCAATATATAGAATATGCCCCACCGTTTGATCCGCCAACTCTTGTGATGCAATGTCACAACTTGGGAATATCGTATTAATTTGAAGCATAACTTGCATTTTCGAATCCGACCAAAAAAAGGTATCTTGCACAACTAGGCCCCATGTGAGACGTACCAAATTTCAGAAAGATCCATGAAGTAGTTCCTGGGAATTTACGATAACAATTTTTCAAGGGGGAATTCAAGATGGCCGCCTGGTGGCCATATTGGATTTTGGAATCGGACCAAAAAAGGTATCTTGCACAACTAGACCCCATGGGGAACCTGTGTACAAAATTTGAGAAAGATCCAAGAAGTAGTTCTTGAGAAATCGCGATAACAAATTTTCATGGGGAATCCAAGATGGTCGCCTGGTTCATGCAGTAGTTCCCGAGAAATCGCGATAACAAGAATTGTTTACGGGCGGAGAACGGACGGACGACGGACCACGGACGAAAAGCGATTTGAACAATGAGATAAAAATGAGATAAACACTTAATCTTTGGCGAAGGTATAAACATGAAATAAGTTCAGCTTCCAATTTCATTTAAACGTTAACCTATTTCGTGTGGATTCTCGAGGTCTGAAAGTGTTATCTCAATATTAATTTGGCCTCGTTTTGACATTCAGCAGTGTTATCAGTCTGATTCCATATCAAGTTTTAATCTAAAGGTTTTCGACCTCCTCCAAATATAATGCATTTCAATAGGCCATATTCGTTTTTTGCGACAACAAATCTGTGCAAGTCTGTACATTTTCGCAGACGTTCGTAGGCACGACCCCTCTCTCAATTTATATTTGGAGAATTCATGACCAAATGACAATTCCATCTTCTAATAGCTGCTATCTATAGTACCCTCCCACCAGGCAATGTTGTTTCTTCTACAGGCATAAGATGATTGATGATAGTTGAGTTTCCCTACAGGGCGGGTGAGGTCAGAAGCAACTTTTCAAAAGTGAAGATGTTTACAGCCGTTTTTCACCATTTCAATTTGGCACCGGAACGGGAAACATATGGACATTTGTATTGGAAATCGCTCTTACAGAATTTCTGGAAAGTGAGCCGAATATGACCTAGTGAGACTGAGTATGTCAGCTGAGGTATTATAAGAACAGACGTGATGAGACAAATATTGTATGATGAAAGCCAATCTCAAAAGGATCTAAGGAAACTAAAGTTTACTGACAGTGAGAAAAGTCCCGGTTAAGATGTCCATGAATATTAGTATAGACCTCTGTTTTTTTGTGGCAAATGTAGCTTCACCGGTTCTAAACGAATGGCCATCTTACCATGTATGATATAAATTCAGCATAGAATTTAGGTAACACTCACAGCCCGACTGGACAATTATAGTTTTTCGTCTTGGCTTAGACTTAGGAGAGCTGT